>JBAJMU010000012.1:4426512-4478141 GCA_037952995.1 Hyposoter didymator | reverse complement strand
GCGAAAAAGACTTTCTCGTTATTCTCGACAAACACTGTATGAAAATTTCGTGCGATGCTATAAAAAATCATGAGTTTTCGTTGCATTTCAACGATGCAAACTTCAACGTCCTGAATTTATGGGAATTAAGGTTCGCATCGTTGGAATGCAACGAAAAATATATTTTTTATTTATTATTTTGATAATTCATTGACTCGTTTGAATTTTTCTAGTAAATTTACTTTTCGAATTGCGAAAAAGACTTTCTCGTTATTCTCGACAAACACTGTATGAAAATTTCGTGCGATGCTATAAAAAATCATGAGTTTTCGTTGCATTTCAACGATGCAAACTTCAACGTCCTGAATTTATGGGAATTAAGGTTCGCATCGTTGGAATGCAACGAAAAATATATTTTTTATTTATTATTTTGATAATTCATTGACTCGTTTGAATTTTTCTAGTAAATTTACTTTTCGAATTGCGAAAAAGACTTTCTCGTTATTCTCGACAAACACTGTATGAAAATTTCGTGCGATGCTATAAAAAATCATGAGTTTTCGTTGCATTTCAACGATGCAAACTTCAACGTCCTGAATTTATGGGAATTAAGGTTCGCATCGTTGGAATGCAACGAAAAATATATTTTTTATTTATTATTTTGATAATTCATTGACTCGTTTGAATTTTTCTAGTAAATTTACTTTTCGAATTGCGAAAAAGACTTTCTCGTTATTCTCGACAAACACTGTATGAAAATTTCGTGCGATGCTATAAAAAATCATGAGTTTTCGTTGCATTTCAACGATGCAAACTTCAACGTCCTGAATTTATGGGAATTAAGGTTCGCATCGTTGGAATGCAACGAAAAATATATTTTTTATTCATTATTTTGATAATTAATTGACTCGTTGGAATTTTTCTAGTAAATTTACTTTTTGAATTGCGAAAAAGACTTTATCGTTATTGTCGACAAACACTGTATGAAAATTTGGTGCGATGCCATAAAAAATAACGAGTTTTCGTTGCATTTGGTCGATGCAAATTTGAACGTCCTTATTTAGTTTTGTAACAAATTTTGACAGTTTTTCTCTTTTTCGTTATTATGGTTGGCATTATTTCGGTTTTTTGAGCACTCGAGACTTTGGGCTCGCGGCTCTGGAAACCAGGAAAAACCCAGACTGACTTGATTTCGTGAGGAATGAAAAAAAGGAGATTTAAATTATCTAAACGAAGTGGGTTCGATACGAAATAGTGGCATGATCGAAATTTATCTGTTTCCGGATTAGACTCTCCATGATATCGAATCAATTTGAACATTCGTGTCAATCATATCGGATTTCGGTGATCGCACTCCTTATCCAATCGATCGAGCATCCTGAGCTCTTTATCGTGTCTGCTTCGTCTACGTGCCTAAAAAACACGTTGAAAAACTCGTGTATGGCTAAATCCATAAAAGATTTCACTATCATTACCATTGCACGATAAACTATCGTGATAATCATTGATGAGACGATGGGAGATTATCGAGTCAACGAAACGAGTTGATTCTCTCGAACGATTGATCAACAGAAATACGCAATCGTTAAATTTAACAATGAACTCAATCTCGTTCGAGTGTCTCGAAGAATCTTTTTCTCGTATTTGATTTATTTCCAGCGTCGATCGATTTTTTAAACTATTTTCGAGTTTTTTAATTATTTAATAATTTTAATAATTAAATATTAATAATTATTGATTTAATAATTATTTATAATTATTATAATTATTTATAATAAATTTAATAATTATTTAATAATTATTTAATAATTAAATAATTATTTAATAATTATTTAATAATTAAATAATTTTAATTATTTAAAAAAAAGGACAAGACACGACGAGAGCGTCCTTCACAGACGGCGGGGTATTGATGCGATGCATTGCGCTCCTCTCGTTCCTCCAACTTTTTTATTCCGCACGATCGGTCTTTTAACTTTTTTTTTTCTTTTTTTTTCTTTTTTTTTCTCCTTCTTCTTCTTCTCGTTGCATGTCCCGACCGGAAGGTTCCCCGAGAATCTGCATTTATTATCGTCATTTTTTCCAAGAGTTCGTTCACCTCGAATTATTATGTCCGAATGAGAAACTCTTAAGGGTAGAGACTCGCAATTTGCTCGATCCCTTGGCCTTGAATTTTCTTTTTATCCTCCATTTAGAACAGAAAAGGACTAGAGCCATTTCCATTTTCCATGTTGAGCAGAGATTCGCCCACGTTTTTCCTCGACATTTCGCTTCATACTTACCAAAAAACTTATTCTATGCATTATTTTTTTCAACGTCATCTCCGGCGTAAATAGCGATCGAGCCGTGTCTACCGAAGCAACGCACGAACGACTCTGAAAAATCATTTTTATCTCGCTCTCGGAATTTACAAACGTTTCAAAGATTTTTACGATTTTTTACACTCGCTAAACAAAAATAAACATAAATTTTCAAAAGTTTTCGTTGCATTTCAACGAAGTACGAAAATTGTAATGATTTTTAAAATTGATCAAACAATTAATAGAAAAACATATTTTTCGTTGGAGCCCAACGTTGCAATGATACTGAAGTTTGCATCGTTGCAATGCAACGAAAAATGTATTTTTTATTCATTATTTCGATAATTAATTGACTCGTTGGAATTTTTCTAGTAAATTTACTTTTCGAATGGCGAAAAAGACTTTCTCGTTATTGTCGACAAACGCTGTATGAAAATTTGGTGCGACGCTATAAAAAATCATGAGTTTTCGTTGCATTTCAACGATGCAAACTTCAACGTCCTGAATTTATGGGAATTAAGGTTCGCATCGTTGGAATGCAACGAAAAATATATTTTTTATTCATTATTTTGATAATTAATTAACTCGTTGGAATTTTTCTAGTAAATTTACTTTTCGAATGGCGAAAAAGACTTTGTCGTTATTGTCGACAAACACAGTAAGAAAATTTGGTGCGATTCTAGAAAAAATCATGAGTTTTCGTTGCATTTCAACGATCCAAACTTCAAAATCGTAAAATTCATTAAATTCTTATATTTTCCAGAATTTTTAAAATCCTTCCTAAAATTTGTTTAGCATCGCAACTTTTATCATCGTGTTCCTACCTCCTCCACATCCCATAATATACAGCGCTTTTTTTTCTCGACTATATAGAGATTGATGAATTCCCGAATCGTATCTCTATTCGGATTTTTCTCTGCTTTATGTCTACGTCGTTTTATTACTTCCCTCTCAATATAACGACGAGCTGCTGGTGCTGCAATATCGAGAGCACGGTCTAGCTCTCTTGTACTCACCGTGACTCTTCTAACCCTCTCCTCCTCCTCCTCCCCTAGTGCCCGGGGTTTCCCTCCTTTCTCCTCCAACTTTTCAGGACAGTGCTAGATATCGACGTCGAAGCACTTCCACAGCACTATTCCTCACTCTCGCATTTTCTCTCCCCTTTCCCGCGACTCTCTGCTCCTCGCGCGCGCTCGTTCTTGTCTCCTTCGTGATCGACTACCTTAATTGCTTTCGCTCGAACAAGCGCTGTATCTGAGTGTCTCGTGTCGAGAGAAAGAGGCAACGCTCATAGGCGAGGAAAGGGGCTGTTGTTGTCGTTGTTGTTGTTGGTGGAGGAGACGCAGGGCGTCCGACGATAGGCTGTAGAAAATTTACGAGCTTAAGCAGCGGTTCACGTACGATGGAGAATTTATCTCACGTGCGCTGTCTGACACATGAGTCCTCCGCGCCACACAGACTTGTGAGTCTTGTGATTAAGTACGTACGAGTCAGAAATGAAAAAAAAAAGAAAAAAAAACAAAAAACAGAAACTGACGTGACGCTTTCGTGCAAAATGGCGCCGTTGTCAAGGCTCGGAAATTGACAGCGCTTGTCACACGATCCTCGCTGTCGGTCGACTCAATTTTCATATACCAACGAATCAAAAGTTTGCTAATGCGATGTTGAGAACACGAGGAATCTGGTTTTGGGAAAAACTTGGGATTTTTCATCATTGTGGTGGAAAACGTGAGAATTTCAATTGAAAATCTTGCCATTCTTCTTTGGGTTGGAATTTATTTTGTATTTCTTGGCTCATTCTCCATTTTTGTGATTTTTATACTGGAAGGTGCGTGTCCCATAACTTTATCCCCGAACCCTAAAGATCGAGGAACAGTTTCAACTATTCCTGGCTCTTCTTTCGTCATACACGTCGAGGGGGAATTCCTCACTCGGAATATCAAAATTTCGTAACAGAATGACAGTCTCTGATCTTGATTGTTTTTTTTTTCATTTATTTTCATTTTTTTAATTTGATTTTATTTATTTTTTATTTATTTTTATTTATTTTTTATTTTTTTATTTATTTTTTATTTTTTTATTTATTTTTCATTTATTTTTTATTTTTTTTATTTATTTTTCATTTATTTTTGATTTTCTTTAGTGTGAGCCAAATAAAAATAATGGATGTCGACGTCCTGCATGTCCTTCATACGGCCAATTAATTTTCACGTATTATATCAATCATCTCGGGATGTCGAGATACTCGATTCTTCCCTGAAGATTTGTTGCACGCTCTTCTTATCCTCTCGCGAGTCGCTTGTTTCCTCGCGTTGTAATTATCGCCTCGTAATGGATTAGGAAATTGTTGATTTCTGGGTCGTCTCTGGTTCTTTATTATCTGCCCGGGGATGTTCAAATCATCGGAAGGTTCCTCCTTGTTCGTTGGATTCTTGGCGACGCCAATTTTTGTTCAGAGTTTTTTATTTAACGGAGATTTTTATTCTCTGCAACAAAAATCTATGGCTGGCATTTTTTTCAACTCGCTTCTCTTTTTATTCTCCATGTCGAGACGTTGTCGTGGAAAACTCGCTCGTCTATTTATCAACTTTTCGCTAAATAAATCGTTTCCTTTTTATTTCTTTGTGGCTCGTGCGTCAGAGGACTGGCACGAGCTGCTCTTGGTTTTTGACCAAAAATGGCATACACAAGATGCGTCTGTGCTCGTCCGAGTGACGCTCGCTCCTTCATTCGTCCGCATGCACGTACGTGCGACGAGGATTCTCCGCATTTGCCCTTCGCTACACTTTTTTCCGATACGTACTCCGGTAACTAAACGAAATGACGAAAATGGCGAATACTCCGAAGCATTTGGTGCTCACAGTCATGGCCAGTACGCCCTTGTCTTTACCAACTCTCGTGTTCAATTTCCCTCACTATGTGTCGTCCACACGATCGCGGTCTATCGTTCCCTCTTCCTTTCTCTCGTAAACGCTTCACTGCGGAATTCGGTTACGTACCGATTTCAGGAATTCCATGATCGCGATCTTTTACCATTTAAATGGTCACCGCGCCTGCCCCATGACGTTGCATGCATTCTCGATAAACTTCTAGAGAAATTGGCGCCATCAGATTACTCAAGAAATGACTGTTTTTTAATGACGTAAATGTTTTTTTTTTAATTGTTGGATTCGCGTTGCTTCTTTGTAAAATTTTCGATTCTCTATCGACGAAAAATAATTTTTTTTGAAAGATCTACAGACTTTTTTAAATTCAGAATTCTTAAAAATATTTTAAAAGATTTTTAAAAGACTTTCCTTTAAATTGACGTTTTTCGCTGAAGTGAATGTTTTTTTTTTTAATTGTTGGATTGGCGGTGCTAGTTTGTCAAATTTTCGATTCTCTATCGACGAAAAATTAATTTTTTAAAAAGATCTACAGACTTTTTGAAATTCAGAATTTTTAAAAAGATTTTAAAAGATTTTTAAAAGACTTTCCTTTAAATTGACGTTTTTCGCTGAAGTGAATGTTTTTTTTTTAATTGTTAGATTCGCGTTGCTAGTTTGTCAAATTTTCGATTCTCTATCGACAAAAAATAACATTTTTTTAAAGATCTACAGACTTTTTGAAATTCAGAATTGTTAAAAAGATTTTACAAGATTTTTAAAGACTTTCCTTGAAATTTTCTGTTTTTCGCTGAAGTAAATGTTTTTTTTTTTTTTAATTGTTAGATTCGCGTTGCTAGTTTGTAAAATTTTCGATTCTTTATCGCCGAAAAATTAATTTTTTAAAAAGATTTACAGACTTTTTTCAATTCAGGATTTTTTGTAAGATTTAAAAAAGATTTTTAAAAGACTTTCCTTGAAAAGATGCTCCACGTGGCTCCCAGTGGTGTCTCGCGATCGTGGAGTGACCAGGAATTTCAAGGACCAAAATGATTAAAGTATTGAGAAAAGTTTGGAGCACCGGAAATGTCGGTTGTGAGGAATTCTTTTGACGTTTTCCCCGGAGCTCCCCCATTGGAGGGTGCATTTTTCGTTGTCACTCGAAATATTGCTTTTTATTTTTTTTCCAGCTCGTCCGATTAGATACTTTGAGTTTTATGATCCTTCGTCGAAGTTTGGAATTAGAGCAGTAAAGAAAATCATTTTGATAATCCCTGCAACTTTACATCGCAATGTGCTGGCAAAATGTCATGGGAAATTGAGCATTATCCAGTCCGACCCCGATTCTTCAACACTTGGGGGCGAGAACTCGTCAAAAATCGAGGGCTCCCCACAAAGTGTAGCTCCAAACGTCACGGGGGAGTCACAAAGTGATTGAGGCACGAGCATTCATTTTTTTTATTTTTTTTTATTAGAAAGGAATCACTCGACTCTGGAAATTGCAGGTTTCGCGTCGCACGATTGCTGTAACCCTTGCTCACGAATTAGCGATCGTACGAGCTGCTCGTGAACAACTTTTTTCCTACTTTTCGTTGGCCCAACCACCAGCGTCACTAAATCCCTTGGAAAATCCTTGCTGACCACAAAAACATGCTGAATGTTTTTTTCCCCCCAAACCTCACGTTGCTTTTCAACTTTTCACGTACATACGGTGCATGGGAAAGTCAAGTGCCTCGTTTCACCAACTCATCGCGTTTTTACTCATTGTGGGAAAAAAACGATCGTCACATAGGATTCAGCAGATTCGTGGCAGCTTTTTATCCCCGAAAGACTGCTGCTGTGGTGGACGAAGTTGCACTGCTCTCTCGGAGCTCGAGCTATACATATCGCCGGGGCTATCCCTCAACTAAGTCGAAACATACGTGCTCGCGTTTTACGATCTTTTTTTTTTTCTCTTTTCTATAAAAAACGCTAATACGTATTTACAGCTTTTCCAGAGCTAAATTCTCGTTTGAGATTAAATCGTCGCGTGTTGTCGATTTTTTTTTATCACCCCCTGAACCGCCGATATATTTAGCTCGGGAAGACCTTTTTTTTTGTTGTTAAGAAACCTTTTCATATCTTCATGCAACTTTGTGACATTCTCGTAGTTCTGGGACGACGTGGGGAAAATGGAAAATCATTAATTACCGTGACGTCGTATTGATTTTTAATTTTTTATTAATTTTATTCTGAAAAATTGGAAAACGACGTTTTTGGCCCGAAAATATCGAAATTACGAAAAAGTGGGTTTCGCAGCTCGAATCTCGTGATTTTTGGTTAAAAATGAATGAGCCATATTTTACGTACAACACATGCATATCGGTGAAATAAATTATGGCGACTCTTGGTCGATGCGTTCTCCAGGGTGTTGGAAAAAAAAAAGAAAAAAAAAAAAAAATTTACACGTTTGGGAGAAAATGTTGTGAAATAATTGGTTGCCAGCGTCGAGGTAGGAAACATATGTCATCCTCGGGATTGGAGTTAGTTGCTTGAAATACTGTGTAACGTTGGTTTTCGGTTCGGATAAACGAGAGTACGCTCTGCTTCTCTCAATTTTTCCCTTTCCTCTGGTCCCAACGCTACATACGCAGTGTGGACGAGAAATACATGAATTTCAACGGGAATTTTCGAGAGAGATAGAAAAGTGGTCGACATGGTAGGGAAAGGGATGGAAACCTGAAGCTTCCTGAATTCAGGCTGAAATTACACTCTCGAGTCGACCGGGGCGATCGATAGCACGCGCTGAATGAAATATATATAGAATCAAGCGTACAACGAGTCCTGTATCTTCCTCCAGGCTCACGTTTCCCCATGGAATATTCGAAACACCGTCTCATCGTTAGCGAGCTTCTCTCTCTCTCTCTCTCTCTCTCTCTCTCTCTCTTGCACTTTTCCGCTCTCTCATTGTGCGTGCAATAGCATAAATTTCACTCATCGCCAACAAAATCCACACACAAGGTTTTAACGACACGACATTACCGCACAATTGAGCTCGATGCTTTGTATATACGTTTCCCATCATGTATGGATGGGAATCATTGATGTGGTCGCTTGGGGGAAGTGCATCATGCTGCGTCGTCCCCCTGAGTGCATGCTCGCCATTATTTTCCATTTTACAAAATATTAACCATTCCCAAAGATATTGAGTGATTTGTGTCTCTCCTGCTCGCTTTTTTACTTGTTGAATGAACGAGACGTGATTTTCTAGCTATATGTAAAGTTTGTGCTCGTTGCCGCAGTCGAAGGCGCGTCTGATAATTCTGTGAGGAAAATAAAACTTTGCGCGCGACAGATATAAACGGCGGTGGTGGAGGGAAGCCCCCGATATCGAGAACGACGGAGGCAAAGAATTCTGAAGTTTCTAGTTTTTTTTTATTCGCTCCTCTCCACGTTCTCTCGCTCTCTCTCTATGGCAGAGGGTGTGGGATGATTGTGGGATGGTTTCATAAAAAAAATAATGCTCAGATATCTCGCCTGTCGTTGGTGAATACATCGCTTCGCTGATAAGAAACATCTCGCGGTTTCGCATGATAAGAAAAATATTGTTTTTTGCCACTGCTCTAAACGCTGCATCTCGGTAACAAAGTCAATATTTATGTGTACGTTGACACACGTGCGCGACTGAGAGATTTCTATGGAACACACGAAAAGCCTGCAGCAAAATGTCTCTCTCTCTCTCTCAATTTGATGAACAACGTTTTGACAGTTCGAATATCACGTTTCGAGTGTTTTATCAATGCGAATACACGTTCCAAAGAGTTTGTCAATGTATTTTTGATTTTTATTTCATTTTTGATCATTATTGCGACATTATGACGTTGACATCGATGAAATGCAACGAAAAATCATTGTTTTTTATAGCATCGCACCAAATTTTCATACAGTGTTTGTCGACAATAACGAGAAAGTCTTTTTTGCCATTCGAGAAGTAAATTTACTAGAAAAATTCAAACGAGTCAATTAATTATCAAAATAATAAATAAAAAATATATTTTTCGTTGCATTCCAACGATGCGAACCTTGATTCCCATAAATTCAGGACGTTGAAGTTTGCATCGTTGAAATGCAACGAAAACTCATGATTTTTTATAGCATCGCACAAAATTTTCATACAGTGTTTGGCGACAATAACGAGAAAGTCTTTTTCGCCATTCGAAAAGTAAATTTACTAGAAAAATTCCAACGAGTCAATTAATTATCAAAATAATAAATAAAAAATATATTTTTCGTTGCATTCCAACGATGCGAACCTTAATTCCCATAAATTCAGGACGTTGAAGTTTGCATCGTTGAAATGCAACGAAAACTCATGATTTTTTATAGCATCGCACAAAATTTTCATACAGTGTTTGGCGACAATAACGAGAAAGTCTTGTTCGCCATTCGATAAGTAAATTTACTAGAAAAATTCAACCGAGTCAATTAATTATCAAAATAATTAATAAAAAATATATTTTTCGTTGCATTCCAACGATGCGAACCTTAATTCCCATAAATTCAGGACGTTGAAGTTTGCATCGTTGAAATGCAACGAAAACTCATGATTTTTTATAGCATCGCACCAAATTTTCATACAGTGTTTGTCGACAATAACGAGAAAGTCTTTTTCGCCATTCGAAAAGTAAATTTACTAGAAAAATTCCAACGAGTCAATTAATTATCAAAATAATAAATAAAAAATATATTTTTCGTTGCATTCCAACGATGCGAACCTTAATTCCCATAAATTCAGGACGTTGAAGTTTGCATCGTTGAAATGCAACGAAAACTCATTATTTTTTATAGCATCGCACAAAATTTTCATACAGTGTTTGGCGACAATAACGAGAAAGTCTTTTTCGTCATTCGAAAAGTAAATTTACTAGAAAAATTGCAACGAGTCAATTAATTATCAAAATAATAAATAAAAAATATATTTTTGGTTGAATTGCAACGATGCAAACATCGTATTCTAGCTATGGGTTCACATTGAGACTTCTGTGGAACTTGAGAACATGAAATTTGTACGAACCCCCACAACCAAGCAGGTAAATACACTCGGTTTTCGAGTATTATCTCTTCAATTCGCATAATTGAGGAGTTTTGAGGCGGGACCCACATTATACTGGCCGCGCGCGTTCACATCCTTCAAATGCTCGTAAAGACTATCGTGGTTTCTCTCATCGTGCCCCTTGCTAGCCAAAAATTAACGAGTTCTCGTTCTTCAAGCATGCTCCCGGCTGTTTGTTAAACTTTGGTTCCGCAAAGGGACTTTTTTTTTTCTGATTTTCCTCCTGCTGTCGGGAAATTATACAATAAGACTCGATAACCATGGACTAATCAGACATGCCCTCATATCTCAGGCTCTGTATCGAACGGGGTAAAAAAAAAAAGAAAAAAAAAGTTGCCTGCTTACATTAACAGTGCGAGGAGCGTTGACATTCTTGGAACGTATTTAACATTATGCCGGTAGTTTGAAACGAGGACGCCTGGACTTGCTTATCGTTCCTTGAAGCGACGTGGACACGGAAGCAACGGGGAATCTCCTGATAGCCTAGAAAGCCCCCCCTTTTTTTTCGTACATCGTCGAAACTGATTGTCATTTGTCTAAACATAATCGTGTTCCCTGTTTTCATTTTTTTTTACCTTTTTTTTTGGACGAAAAAAATCAGTGGAGTCGTTCGGCCTCGTGGCGTGCGCGAATGGATTCGCATTGAAAATAATGTAGATGCATAGAAAAAATGAAAAATTGTTTTCTCTGCTAGGCTTTGGTCTCGTTAGCTCAACCCCTTCTTGCGTGGCTGCTATTCGATAAGAATTTCGACGACACGTCAACGTCGCATATTCCAGGGTGTAAGGGTGCGGCGGCGGCAGAGCCCTATCAGGCTTTCGTTTTTAATGCTTGGCACGAGCTGCTCCGCGTCGCTCTTGATTTATAGAAAGAGGTCTCGTAGTGTCAGCTAGCTTTTCAAGCGAAACATAAAGGTTATGAAAGTTTTGAACCTCCACTGAGACTCCTCCACGCTTCGTTGCTCTTTTTCTTCAATTGAAAAATCCCTGGCAAGTAGAAACGAGTGAAAATATTTCATTNATTCGCATTGAAAATAATGTAGATGCATAGAAAAAATGAAAAATTGTTTTCTCTGCTAGGCTTTGGTCTCGTTAGCTCAACCCCTTCTTGCGTGGCTGCTATTCGATAAGAATTTTGACGACACGTCAACGTCGCATATTCCAGGGTGTAAGGGTGCGGCAGCGGCAGAGCCCTATCAGGCTTTCGTTTTTAATGCTTGGCACGAGCTGCTACCGCTCGCGTCTCTTGATTTATAGAAAGAGGTCTCGTAGTGTCAGCTAGCTTTTCAAGCGAAACATAAAGGTTACGAAAGTTTTGAACCTCCACTGAGACTCCTCCACGCTTCGTTGCTCTTTTTCTTCAATTGAAAAATCCCTGGCAAGTAGAAACGAGTGAAAATATTTCATTGGAAAACGATGGGATAGCAATGAGGTCAGTTTCTCTCTGGGGCTGCACCCAAGGCTCACGTTTCACAGGAAACATCAAAGACTTTTGAGTTTCAAGTGGAAAACGGATTTTTTTTAAAAGGAGCCAATCCTTTGCTTCAACATTCTTTACATTTTTCAATAGCAACTCAATCGAGAAGCATCTTTTCTGTTGCCATGATTTTTCTTCCATTTTACGTTGACCCAAAGAATTTCTTTGCTCCCGCCGCTTTGAAAAGTCCTCGACCAAGGATTTTGTATCGTTCCCCATCGTGTTCGATGCTACGTGAACAAACGCCTACCTGAATATTCAGACACGCACCAATGAAGTGCCAGACGCGTACGTACCAAGATTCCTGCTTGTGCCTCTGCTCGCCTGTCTAGTTTGCTTGTTATCGCGCGTGCTCTCGTGGAAGAGAGGCAGACAGACAAGCGTTTGGAAAGCCTCTGCTATACACACGAAACTCTCGCGGAGGAACAAGCTTCTCTTTTGCTCCATGGGAGAACTACACAACATGGTATTATATTCTCTTTCGCTTCTCGTACCTTGATAACCACCCGACACACGCATTGCGGCGAGGCTTTTTCCTAGATGGCGGGCTGGCAGAAAAAAAAGGCGTACGAGTGAATGGGGTGGCAGGTAAGGCGCTCGCCACCCATCCACTGTATGAGACAGCAAGTGGGGCAGTGAGGACAGAGTGATAGAGAGGAAATAACCATGTTGAGTGAACCCCCAGGACCGATACCAATGGAGAAAGAGAGAGAGAGAGAATGAGCGACAGCGAGAAGGCTAGAACGTACAGTTCGAGTTATTGATCATGCGAGAGGCAGCAGGTAGAAGCACAAAACTATATATATGCGTATACTGACGCACCGGAGAGTGAGGGTGGTCGGAGGCCGAACCATCAAGCATGTATACGCATATATATATTCGCCACGTACAATGATCTTCAGGTCGGATTACCTGGCAGTTGGAAGTCCACGATTTTGAAGTTTGCATCGATTAAATGCAACGAAAAGTCATTATTTTCTAGAGCATCGCACCTAATTTTCTTACAGCCTTTGTCGACAATCGGGAAAGTCTTTTTCGCCATTCGAAAAGTAAATTTACTAGAAAAATTCCAACGAGTCAATTAATTATCAAAATAATAAATAAAAAATAGATTTTTCGTTGCATTCCAACGATGCGAACCTTAATTCCCATAAATTCAGGACGTTGAAGTTTGCATCGATGAAATGCAACGAAAACTCATTATTTTTTATAGCATCGGACAAAATTTTCATAAAGTGCTTCTCGAGAATGAAGAAAAAGTCTTTTTCGCCATTTGAAAAGTAAATTTACTAGAAAAATTGCAACGAGTCAATTAATTATCAAAATAATAAATAAAAAACAGATTTTTCGTTGCATTCCAACGTTGCGAACCGTAATTCCCATAAATTCAGGACGTTGAAGTTTGCATCGATTAAATGCAACGAAAAGTCATTATTTTGTTATAGCATGGCACCAAATTTTCTTACAGTGTTTGTCGACAATCGAGAAAGTCTTTTTCGCCATTCGAAAAGTAAATTTACTAGAAAAATTGCAACGAGTCAATTAATTATCAAAATAATAAATAAAAAACAGATTTTTCGTTGCATTCCAACGTTGCGAACCGTAATTCCCATAAATTCAGGACGTTGAAGTTTGCATCGATTAAATGCAACGAAAAGTCATTATTTTGTTATAGCATGGCACCAAATTTTCTTACAGTGTTTGTCGACAATCGAGAAAGTCTTTTCCGCCATTTGAAAAGTAAATTTACTAGAAAAATTGCAACGAGTCAATTAATTATAAAAATAATAAATAAAAAATATATTTTTCGTTGCATCGCAACGATGCAAACTTCAATATTCTAAATACGCACATGTTCAGTGTGGTACTAATTTTTGGGATATTTTTTTCTTTTAACGAAAAATAATGAGCCGAGTTGGAAATGAAACTGAAATCCTTCCTCTCCGTTTCTGATTCGATATGGAATCCTCGAAGCCAACGTACGATGTAAAGACCAGAGGGACCTCTAATTAAATGGATGATTCTGGTTCGCTCGTCCGTAAGCCGTAAAGTCATAGGATTTCTGTCATTCAGCTCGACTTATATCATGTATAAATAAGCCGCTACTCCCCCTCTCTTTATACCTGTACACAGAAGCCAGTTTAGAAGCTTTAAGCAGCTCGAGATGAATCGGCTTGATCATTAGCGTCTCGCTAATTCCGTTTCTCATACATGCTCCCCACACCGCACACTAATTCGACCATTCACGTACACACTCATCTATATACATACTTCATGACCTCAAACATCATCTTACTGAATATAAATAAATACCTTGCCATGGTTATTTAGCGTGTGGGCTTTTCGGGTTATTCATGATGCTGGAATTGCGAAATACGTGCTTCTCCGTGTAACATCCCTTCGGGCGTGCTCTCGTGACACTGTTTTTCCAGTTATTACATCCTCGCGCTAACCCTGCATCGTAATACATACAAACCTTCCAAATTGTGTGACCGAAATTTTTGTTAAATCTCGTTTAAATGCATCGTTGCAATCCAACGAAAAATATACTTTTTATTCATTATTTTGATGACTAATTGACTCGTTGGAATTTTTCTAGTAAATTTACTTTTCGAATGGAGAAAAAGACTTTTTCGTTATTGTCGAAAAACACTGTATGAAAATTTGGTGCGATGCTACAAAAAAGAATGAGTTTTCGTTGCATTTCAACGATGCAAACTTCAACGTCCTGAATTCATGGGAATTGAGGTTCGCATCGTTGGAATGCAACGAAAAATATATTTTTTATTCATTATTTTGATAATTAATTGACTCGTTGGAATTTTTCTAGTAAATTTACTTTTCGAATGGCGAAAAAGACTTTCTCGTTGATGAGCTTTCGTTGCATTTCATCGATGCAGACTTAAACGTCATGTAGACCTTCCCTTCTTTCCATTGTCTTACAAAAATAATTTTCCACTGCGTACGATGATGAGGATATTCATGGGACACAAAAACACTCAGGGGCAAAGCATCTTTTTCTTTTCTCCCGTAACCAGAGGTTGGGCAAATTTGAATTATCTTTTGGAACTTGGATACGCTGGCTTAATGAAATTCGTCCTCAAGTAAATTGGGTCTTGCGGGCAAGATCGATCGTACGAATGATAAAGTTGCTCAATTTCGCAAGCATCATAGTTACAGGGATAATCGCATCAGCGTTCATGCTTCCAAGTGCCCAGCATAAGGCTTGCTGCTGTGGCATTTCGCAACAATGAGCCGAAGGGGCGACAGCAGCAGCTTGGTGAGAATAATATTTTCACTCTATCACGAAAAATCACCTCAGGCAGACTCTTCATCGATTTTTTGCTACGCCCACACACACACGCTCCTCTTATCGGGGCTACAAAGTTCAATGTATCCGAAAAGTCTTCATATGACTTGTAGAAACGTTACTTATTCGAATTCCATTTTTTTTGCTGCATCTTCTTCCTCATCGATGAAATGCAACGAAAACTCATTATTTTTTGTAGCATTGCACCAAATTTTCATACAGCGTTTGTGAACAATAACGAGAAAGTCTTTTTCGCCATTCGAAAAGTAAATTTACTAGAAAAATTGCAACGAGTCGATTAATTGTCAAAATAATAAATAAAAAATGTATTTTTCGTCGCATTGCAACGATGCAAACGTCAATATCATTCTGTCTAAGCATATCGATGCTTTAACTCTCCCCAGGGTTTTGTGACGTCTGTGGATGCAGACGTCGAGCTACGACCATCACCAATCGTCAAGATTTCTATGCTCGTGAATATATATACGAAAACAACTTTTCTCCTGTGGATTGATGTCCATTAGTACTTAGAATCCTGCAGCGGCGTCATCTCGGCGCTCGCGTTTTATATACCGATGTCGTTGTAGACGCATAATCCTCATCGACCTCTCTACTCACTTTTTTCAACGTCAGATCGTGGCACTTCGATTCCGGTTCCAGCTCGACGACTCAACGACGCGTCATTTACTTTTTTTCTTCCCCGCCTATTTTTCGATTTGTCTGACGACGCTGTCGGCCCTCGATCTTTTTCTCCTTTCCATCTTTCTCAATTCGCATCGATCCATTTCGTCTATAGATTCGTTCGTATTCGATGTTTTCTCCTTTTTTTTTTAACTCTTTTTATATCTCGGTAAATGAAGATTTTGCTTTTTTTGGATTGCATTCACGACGTTGCAGTTTGCATCGTTGCAATGCAACGAAATTCTGTTTCTACTTGAGCAGATCTCGTAATTATTATTCAATATATTCGGTGGACAATGAAAATCCTCCCTTGCCACCTAAAAACTCAATGCTCTCGAAAGATTTTCACAATTTTTCATATTCGTTAAACAATTAACAGATAAAAGTCTTTTTCGCCATTCGAAAAGTAAATTTACTAGAAAAATTCCAACGCGTCAATTAATTATTAAAATAATGAACAAAAAATATATTTTTCGTTGCATTCCAACGATGCGAACCTTAATTCCCATAAATTCAGGACGTTGCAGTTTGCATCGTTGAAATGCAACGGAAATTCATTATTTTTTGTAGCATCGCACAAAATTTTCATACAGTGTTTGTCGACAATAACGAGAAAGTCTTTTTCGCCATTCGAAAAGTAAATTTACTAGAAAAATTCCAACGAGTCAATTAATTATCAAAATAATAAATAAAAAATATATTTTTCGTTGCATTCCAACGATGCGAACCTTAATTCCCATAAATTCAGGACGTTGAAGTTTGCATCGTTGAAATGCAACGAAAACTCATAATTTTTTATAGCATCGCACCAAATTTTCATACAGCGTTTGTCGACAATAACGAGAAAGTCTTTTTCGCCATTCGAAAAGTAAATTTACTAGAAAAATTCCAACGAGTCAATTAATTATTAAAATAATAAATAAAAAATATATTTTTCGTTGCATTGCAACGATGCAAATATCATCAAAATTGTAGGAAATAGAATCGATGCAAAATTTAGTTGACAGCCCTACAAAATATACTCATTGAACAAGCATGGCATATATTGACGAGATTTTGATGACCCAGTGTTCCATGTGGACCCGATCGCTTCATATTTTCTTTGAAGCAGCATAAAAATGATTTTTAATTACTGTTGTTCAATTAACGAACTTGTAGACTCGAAGGTAACGAAAAAAAGGATATTGCGAGAGCTCGATATTGCGTTTTTTGTTCTCTCCCGGGGTTTCCATTTATTGACGAAATGAAAAAGAGTCTCCGGCGGAAGCGTATACATATAGATGAATATATGTATGACGATGTGTACATACTCGAGGTTGCCAGAGAAAAATGATACAATTGAGAACAATGGGGAATAGGTCAGGGGGAAAATGGCGCAAGCCCGGAAAATCACATCCTATGCGCGCGCGCGCGGTCTTTCGTCGAGCTTAATGGAATGGAACTGCCACGAATACAAGCCGAATATTGGTCAAGGTCACTAATTAATGAACCGTTTATCGCCCAATAAGTTTTATTAGCCCATTGTCTTTTCGGAAATTAAATAATAACATCGATGCAAACTTCAATGTCCTGAATTTATGGGAATTAAGCTTCGCATCGTTGGAATGCAACGAAAAATATATTTTTTATGAATTATTTTAATAATTAATTGACTCGTTGGAATTTTTCTAGTAACTTTACTTTTCGAATGGCGAAAAAGACTTTCTCGTTATTGTCGACAAACGCTGTATGAAAATTTGGTGCGATGCTATAAAAAATCATGAGTTTTCGTTGCATTTCATCGATGCAAACTTCAACGTCCTGAATTTATGGGAATTAAGGTTCGCATCGTTGCAATGCAACGAAAAATCTATTTTTTATTCATTATTTTGATAATTAATTGACTCGTTGGAATTTTTCTAGTAAATTTACTTTTCGAATGGCGAAAAAGACTTTCTCGTTATTGTCGACAAACGCTGTATGAAAATTTGGTGCGGTGCTATAAAAAATCATGAGTTTTCGTTGCATGTCATCGATGCAAACTTCAGCATCATAAATTTCGGGCATTAATTTGAATCTACGAAACTAATTCCGTCCAATGCTCGAAGGAACGAGAAAGAATTGGAGAGAACCAGTTAATTCGCTCGATTCTGCGATGGTGTATTTTTGGTCTCAATAGAGGATGGAAAACATAAGCGAGAATTCGTTCCCCCTTTTATAAATTGCTACTTCATTTTGGTTTGTGCGGGGATGATGGAAATAATCGTCCGTTTGTCTTGTTGCCTGTTCCGCTCCCTGCTTTTGTAATATCCTCGTAATTACGTTAATGTGACTTTGAACATGCCGCAACAACGTTCAGCAAAATGCTTCTTCCCTTTGGCTAATAAATACCTCGTGAATATTAATATCCAACCATTTTATTTATTTTATCACCCACGCTATTGTTCATCCTCCATCAACGCGGTAACAATATTAGCCAGACACAAATAACCCATCCCCGAAAAAATTAATTAATCCTCGTACATGTTTCCGTGATTCGCTTTCGAAATTTATATTTTTTTTCTCTTCAGTATCACTAAATGGCACGTGCACGAATTCTCAGCTAAAAATGAACTAAATTTTTTTTTCTCACGACCCTAAAGTTCGCAACGTTGGGCCTCAACGAAAAATCCATTTTTCTATCAATTTTTTGTTCAATTTCAAAAACCAGAACAATTTTCATAAAGATTTTGTCTTTGGAGCTTGAAAAAAAATTATTTTATCGTCCTGACAAAATATTCAATGAGAATCTTGAGATTTGCTCAAGAAATGAAGGAATTTCGTTGCATTCCAACGATGCAAACTTCAAAATCGTTTTTTCGCTGCATTTTCCGCGACTTTAGTCTAAAATTTTCTACTGGTGCGAGAATGTCTCTTTTGCTTATTCCTGGTGTGATTCCACCCACTCACGTTTGATGCCGATGGGATTTACTACTCGTCGTGATTGCGTTGACACCGGAAGGCGCTATCGATGAGACACTATTGTCATTGTACGTTCTCTATCGGGAGTCACATTGGCGCGAATACCAATGGCCGCGATTCTCACACTTGCACGCACACCGCGCGCGCGGATCGAGTACACACAGTAACAGCTCTGGTCTGTTCTCTCGCGCAACGAATCCCTTTGCCTTGACAATGGCTTCTCCGCGTTTCAATACATTTCAATAGCCGCGTTTATACGCGTCCATAGTGCAAAACGATGACCCGGAAAAGATCCGATCTGAAAGCCCTCATTCCGTCTCTCTCTCTCGCTCTCCTATTCTCCCAAACTCATTCAACTTTTTCTCTATCTCTCATCACAAAATACTATACGCGTTTTTTACGCTTCCTTCCCCCCATATCGATCCTTCTCATGATATTGAAGTTTGCATCGTTGCGATGCAACGAAAAATATATTTTTTATTCATTATTTTGATAATTAATTGACTCGTTGGAATTTTTCTAGTAAATTTACTTTTCGAATGGCGAAAAAGACTTGCTCGTTATTCTCGTTAAACACTGTATGAAAATTTGGTGCGATGCTACAAAAAATCATGAGATTTCGTTGCATTTCAACGATGCAAACTTCAACGTCCTAAATTTATGGGAATTAAGGTTCGCATCGTTGGAATGCAACGAAATATCTATTTTTTATTTATTATTTTGATAATTAATTGACTCGTTCCAATTTTTCTAGTAAATTTACTTTTCGAATGGCGAAAAAGACTTTTTCGTTATTGTCGACGAACACTGTATGAGAATTTGTTGCGACGCTATAAAAAATCATGAGTTTTCGTTGCATTTCAACGATGCAAACTGCAACGTCCTGAATTTATGGGAATTAAGGTTCGCATCGTTGGAATGCAACGAAAAATCCATTTTTTATTTATTATTTTGATAATTAATTGACTCGTTGGAATTTTTCTAGTAAATTTACTTTTCGAATGGCGAAAAAGACTTTCTCGTTATCGTCAACTAACACTGTATGAAAATTTGGTGCGATGCTACAAAAAATAATGAGTTTTCCTTGCATTTCATCGATGCAAACTGCAACGTCATTATTGTTTTTGGATCCTAGAAAACGATCGTTTTAATATTCTCATTAAATATTGAAAAATAATCACTGGCAAAAAAAAAAAAAACAGAATTTCGTTGCTTTTCAACGATGAAAACTTGAACGCCACACGTAACTCTTCCTCGTTCGCATTCGTTGCTTCGCGTATGCCTTGAGACATGTGTAAATGCGAGGGGGCGGTGAACGGAAACTGCCAAGATTTCACATTGACGTTGATCTCGTATACACATATCGGAGCTAGTCGCATATATATATAGACGGAATAATAGATCTCCATTATCGCTGAGGAGCCTCATGACGCAATGCATTTCAAGATAGCACACATTCAAGTTGACAATGCCGCTTGGGAGAGGAATCTCGAAGCAGGGGAGGGAGGGAGAGTACACGATGGAACGAGACACTTTTCGATAAGATCGATTTGCCTTATCTCTGCTGCATCCGAGAATGTTAATTCCTTGTTCGGTTCAAACAACTCTCCATTTCATTCTCTCGCTTTCTTTCCTTTCTCGACTGTATATACGAATCTTATCTTTTTCGCGTAAAAAGATACGCAGCGACGTAACTCCCGGAGCAGGCTCAATGTGTATCTTTTATTACGATTGTTGCTCGAAATTTTTCATATTATTTCAACGATTCTTCATCGTCCATGGAATTTCGTTAAATTTTTGCAAGTTCCGGTTCATTTTTTAGCGCGAACCGTCCCGCTCTTATCCGCGTGGCAGGTCCGTCACGATTTCTTCATTCGTTCGCGTATTATCGCTTCGTCGTGCCTCTTTTTGTCACGCCGTCGTATCATTTACTTTTATGCGCGTTTCCGGTGTCCAATAGAATGGAAATCCTTCCATATTCGTTGTACACATGACGTCCTCGCTTACCAAATTGTTAATCATACCGTCGGAGCTAGCAAATACGTCCCTCCAACGATTTTGAAGTTTGCATCGTTGCAATTCAACGAAAAATCTATTTTTTATTCATTATTTTTATAATTAATTGACTCGTTGCAATTTTTCTAGTAAATTTACTTTTTGAATGGCGAAAAAGACTTTCTCGTTATCGTCGACAAACCCTGTATGAAAATTTGGTGCGATGCTATAACAAAATAATGAGTTTTCGTTGCATTTCAACGATGTAAACTTCAACGTCCTGAATTTATGGGAATTAAGGTTCGCATCGTTGGAACGCAACGAAAAATATATTTTTTATTCATTATTTTGATAATTAATTGACTCGTTGGAATTTTTCTAGTAAATTTACTTACGATCGCGAGGGATCACGAGTTTTGTAGATCCTTATCATTGAAAAACGCGCTTGGAGATATTTATCGGTGTATCTCGTCGCAGATGCGACGCTTTTCGTTAATTAGCTACACGGAGAGAAAAAATGCATCATTTTTATGGGGATTTCTGGAAAAAAATTACCGTGCTTTTTAATAAACGCGATGCACCAGAAAAATTCGTCACATTTTTAATTTTTTGCTGCGAAATACATTTTTCTCTTTTCTAAACAAGACAGTAATTTTTTTTCTCATAAAAATCCATGAGTTTTGTAACTTTATCCGTAAATCTTGCAGTGCGTGATTTTTACATCACGATAAAATAAACGGCACGCTAATTTTTCTCATTAAATATTTCCGAATTTTTTTTTTCTAATTTCTTGAACGAATTTTTTAAATTCACGCTCGGAGCATGTGAATTTTTGCTTCAACGCTGTTCATCTAACGAAGCACGTGCTCCTTCCGCGCGTCCTTTCGACATTTAGCGTCGCTGGGATAGAAAAAAGCAGCGGATCTCGCGGTAGCGCATGCCAATTAAATATTGTGCGTTGGGATCGGCCACTTCCTTGGCGTAATTGTCTCGTTACCGCACACACATCTTTCTCTTTTCCTTTTCCTGCTTCGTGAATGACAGAGCTCATTCGTATATCCGATGTGCGTGGGAGGAGGTTCCTCGTGTACCCGTCGGAAGGTCGAGATCCCACGTTTCCTCGAGAGAATCATGAGGGAAACTGTGTCGGTGAAAATCGATCAACGTTGATGTCGTTTTAATTAACGAAATAATTCTTTGGTTTTTCTTTATGAGCTTTTTGCTCGGGCGCTGGGAAAATATATCACAAACTTTCGGGATTAAATGGAGCTGAAGATAAAACATCGCGATACACGTTCCGGATGGATGTCAATTTTCTTTACGTCGAAATAGACACGATTGTTATTTTCATTATCAGATCTTCCGCGTCGTGTTTCGTTTTTATGCTTACGCGGCCCTTACTGTGCTCGCTCGTAATGCCACCAGCCCCGAAGAGCTTTTATCCTCGTCATCAGTGCTCTCGTTATACGGGTCAGAACCTACTCGTTTGCTTGAGGCTTTTTTTTCTCTTTTCGGCAGTTCTGAACGTTTCAGCACGCGAACGACGACCGAATTTACAAGAAAAATTGAAACGCGTCAATTAATTATTTAAATAATAAATAAAAAATGGATTTTTCGTTGCATCGCGACGATGCAAATTTCAACATCATCCGGATGCTGCGTTATCGAATCGATTACATACATTGATTACGACGTGCGTCGTCCCACCTTAAGAAAATCCACCGTCAGCCGAGCAAGCATCTCCCATGCATCGAAAAACAAAAAATCGAAGAAATTTAGCGCGTAAATACCGCGAGACATGTAACGCAGCACGTAAATGGATTCTTTACATGTGATAAAATGAACATTATACACGCTTCGGTAGGCGCAGCGTACTAAAGTATTTATGCTCGATTTTTACCATCACGCGTGTCCCCTCAACCTCGTGTGTAAATGTGTAAACAATTTAAAAGCCCCGTGTACGCGCGCGTAATTTAATGTACGAGGAACGCACTATACTCTCCTCCTCGTATCTCTCTCCATCGTGAGCTCTAAAATTCTGTATTTAACGATTTTCGTTTAATAAGCTTCTCCATGCAAGTTTCTCTTTCACGAGACACTGAAATATTAACTCGTTCTAAGCTCTTTACAACGAGCACCGATGCACGACTCTGAAGTTTGCAACGTTGATACTCAACGAAAAATATTTTATTTATTAATTATTTATTGAATTTTTAAAATTGTGACAATTTTTCGTGTTGATTGAGTTTTTGAGGGCAAGGGAGGATCGTTTCATCGTCCAGACCAAATATTCAATAATAATTACGAATTCTGTTAAAGAAAAATCAGAATTTCGTTGCATTCCAACAATGCAAACTTCAGCATCATCACCGATGCTCGTTCATAACCCAACGTGCATTTTTGCACTCGCAGCATCTCAAACCTCCGGCAGAAATATTTCGATTTCATTATTTTGTGCAACGACGTCGCGAAGTTTGCTAGAAAAAAAAAAAACTTTCAATCGTTATTTTCAATTTTAAAAAACACGATAACGTTCGTACCTTGTGGTTGGATCCAAAAAAATAAATAAAATTAAATTAAATTAAAAATGAAATGAAAAAAAAATAAAAATTGAATTTTTTTTTTTATTGAATTTTGGTCGCGCGTTTTAGTTGAAATTTAGGACGAGAATCATGACCGCTGCTCGAGCAAAAATAGGATTTCGTTGTTTTCCGAAGATAAAAATTTCAACATCGTATTTTTTGTGATTGGGAATTTTCTATTAAAATTTTAAATTAAAAAGAATCCATATTGAGCATTTTTCATGCTTTTGGAAATGGAGTTTCAAGACTATGGTGTTTTTAGGAGATTTTAAGGATAAGCCTCTGTGCTTCCTTGAAAGAATACACAGGCCACATAAAAATGTGTGTCGTCGATTAGATCCGGGATGAGCAAGCAACCGCGAGAAAATCCTTTCCGGCATCATCTTCCTCGCTTCAATCTTCTTACCAGATGGGGGAGGACTGAGAAACGCCAACGTGGCTGTCCTCGAAGCTCAGAAATAAATTTTTCCCGGCCTATCTCTCAATCGAACGCGGATTGAATTTTTTTTCATGCTCGCACGTTGAGCCCCGACGAAACTGGTCAAAATTTATACGTTCGCGAAATCAGTGGAAAGACAGAAAATGGGGTTTTCGCTTTGATATCCTGCAGGATTAGAATTTTGGTGGCTTGTTCGAATAGAAATTGGACAGGACACGAAAAAAGGAAAAACGATTTTTTATCGGAAATTTAATTATTTAATTATTTAATTTTTTAATTATTTAATTATTTAATTATTAAATGAATAAATTATTTAATTATTTAATTATTAAATGAATAAATTATTAAATTATTTAATTATTAAATTAATAAATTATTAAATAAATAAATTATTAAAATTAGGGCTGGGCTAAAAATTATTTCCGGAAATTGCATCAAAGAATCGAAATTTTTCAATTTTCTCATTCGCTGCAAAAACATTATTCGCAAGTTAATAAAAAAAAAATTGAAACTTTGAAAAATTGGGCTTGGCACAGAAACTCGAGACACAGAATGCTGGACTGAAAAAAGGGTCACGTCAATTTGTCCAAGTGGCCATTTTCGTATCCTCCAATTTCTCGTAGAACTGCATTCTGCTTTTTCTATTGTTTCGGTGCATTTGTTCTTCCTCTTCTCCTCCTCCCCTCGAGAAAATGCCATTGCCTTTTTTTTTCCTTTCCATAATGTACATCGGAGCAGCACAAACCACTCTTCGCATCGTCGCCTGTTCTACAGCTTTCTCTGTACGCGATGAAAACCCTGAAGTCCTTTGACATGTTGCCAAATTCGTTGTACCCGCGAGTGTTGGGGCTGTGTACGTGCTCTCGCGACGTTGTATCCGCAAAACTGTCAATTCTGGAGCAAGCCTGGCTTCCTATTACGATTATTTCCGTTTTATTTTAATGCTCGAGAAAAATTGCACGAACGGGACAAAAAATTTCATTTTAGCCAACAATTTTTTTGTTTTTTTGTAAATTCGTAAACGAAGGGCGAAAAATTGGAAAAATGTGGCAAATTGTCGAATTATTTCGGTTTTATTTTAATGCTCGAGAAAAATTTCACGAACCGGACAAAAAATTTCATTTTTGCCAACAATTTTTTTGTAATTTTGTAAATTCGTAAAAAACGGACGATAAATTTTCAAAAACGTGGCAAATTGTCGAATTATTTCGGTTTCATTTGACTGCTCGAGAAAATTGCACGAACGGGACAAAAAATTTCATTTTTGGACAATTTTTTTGTAATTTTTGTAAATTCGTAAATAAAGTGCGAAAAATGTGGCAAATGATGGAATTTTTTGGGCGACATTCGGGAAGGCAACGATGACGTCGATTCCCCTGCTGTTATCGCAATTTCCATGGAACGTGCGTGCCTCGGCTATCGAGGCATTATAAATATCATGTCAATCAGTGTGAATTTTTTTTTTCTCATAATGTCTCGATGGATACGTGAGTATCTGCGATTCTCCACAACAATGCAGAAGCGAAGGCCGTCCCGTAACGCGTATTTGAATAGAATCGAGCGCGCGTGTAAAGAGAGGCGAGAGGAGCAAGCGATCGCGAGAGAGAGAGAGAAAGGGAGGGAGAAGGAACGAGTTGAAAGCATCCAATAAAGGATGTATCATCGGATTAAAATTGATTGAAACTCTGTATCCACGAGAATAACGAATCGATCTCGGGATCGGCATCTGCATCGAAACTCCAACTTGTATACTATTTTCGGGATATTCTCTCGTTGCTTTCTTCCCTTTTGCTCTCTTTCGATCCCTCGAGGATTACGTCTACTGAACGAATTCAAAAAAAAAAAAAAAAATCATTTTTTTGAAATAATTTTTATTTTTTTTGTTAATGAAAATTTTATGGAATTTTTTTTTTCATTATTTTTCAAAATATGGAACGGATTTTATTTATTTCCTCAATTATTCCGAATTTTTCATCGTCTCGGCTTACCGATTTTTCTAAATCTGATAAATAGTAAAAAAAAAAACAAGACGCGGTTGCGACTCGCCAATAAATAAAAGGAAAACCAAGCACGAGCCCCACTGCTGCCGCTTTCCTCAAATATCGCGTTTTTATGACGTCACCATTTTTTCAAATCTCGCTGAAGCAGAAACGAGTTGCGTCAAAAAAAAAAAAAAAAATTTTGTCCAGAGGACGATTTATTATTTTTTTATCCCATGGGCTGGTGCTGGACGTTTAAATATTCGCCTATAAAGTAGGCCAAGTTGAAATAATTTGCACGCACCGGCTGTAGACGCGCGGAGAAAAGTCTCGACGAGAGCTTTCCTCGATGTAAGTGTATGGGGGAGTAATTTTCTTGCAGTAAACCAAGCTCTCGCCTTGTCTATCTCATTGCCTCGTGTTTAATATATCAAGGCCTCCGTGCTCTACTCGAATTTGATTAAAATTTCACAGGCATTTCTCTACTTGTGCCAAAACTTTCATTCATCGCTGGCTTTGAAATATAATGGAAAATTTTCTACACCAAAACGTATTAACCTTCGCACACTCGATCGTAATTTCGCTATCAAATTGCCATTGCTATCATGTGCTTGATTAACGATCGAAACAATTGGAGCAGAGTCCAGGGATTTTCGAATATTTCGTTCACAATGACGTTCGTCAACGTAATTTTTGTTTATTTTTGAATGTAACAAAAAAATGAAATACACATTGCACATAATATTTTATCAATATTAAAAATAAATGATTAATAAATTATTATTTTTAAAATATCGTTGTACCAAAAATATCATTTTAAATAATCATATTGATAAAAAAATATCATTAAAAATAGAAATGTTGAAAAATCGAATATTTAAATATTTAAAAAATTAAATATTAATATTCAATAATTGAATATTTAATTTAAAATTGAAAAAAATAAAATAATTTGAAAAAATATTATTGCCAACAATAATAATATTCAAAAAAATAATATTATTCTTATTGATTAATTATTGAAATAATTATTTCAATGAAAATCATTTAATTATTCAAAATAATAATATTTAAAAAAAATAATATTATTCTAATTGATTAATTATTGGAATAATTATTTAAATAAAAATCATTTAATTATTTAAAATAATAATATTTAAAAAAATAATAATATTCAAATAAAAATATCATTAATAATAGAAATGTTGAAAAATCGAATATTTAAATATTTAAAAATTAAATATTAATATTCAATAATTGAATATTTAATTTAAAATTGAAAAAAATAAAATAATTTGAAAAAATATTATTGCCAACAATAATAATATTCAAAAAAATAATATTATTCTTATTGATTAATTATTGAAATAATTATTTCAATGAAAATCATTTAATTATTCAAAATAATAATATTTAAAAAAATAATATTATTCTAATTGATTAATTATTGAAATAATTATTTTAATAAAAATCATTCAATTATTAAAAATAATAATATTTAAAGAAAAAAATAATATTCAAATAAAAATATTAAAAATAATAAATGTTTTCAACACATTATATATTTTATTACAATATTCCTTTTGCATCAGACTATTGCATTTTATTCATGCAACAAATAATTTATTAAATAGTACCTGAAAATTTTATACGAAGCAATAAAATCGTGGGGTTTTGTTCTGTTTCCAGGACGAAACCGATCGAGTGCAATCTTCTCAACGCAGATACGACAAGATCTCGGAAAAGTTGCAGTAAAAGCGTCGCATCGATTTCGCGTTAAAAATAAAAAAAGTGTTGCATTTCGTCGATTCCGGAGAGAACACGAAATTTATTATTATGCAGAGCTGTTGGCTCTTCTCTCGATATAGGTGAAAAAATGTGTGTTCGCTTGTAAAGGTTGTTGACGGTTTTCTCGCGATTTCACGGATTCTCGGAAGTGCAGTTTTTAACGCAAGTGAAAATAGCGAATGTCATAAAACTGTCTGTCGTAACTGTGACGATTCCGTGAGATCTACATACTTTTGCGGATACCAGAGAGAATAAAATACCTCGTGAGACTACTCGGCGACGTGGGAGCAAGGCTTTCTATCCAAACACCAGAAGAATAAGTCTCTCTGTCGTCCACTCGTCAACTGATGCCCCAATTCGAGGTGAGTCCAACCTCCAAACCCTTTACCACTTTTTTCATATTCATCCAATCTTCTCCGCAGCTTTTCCCTTACACACACGAATTTCTATTTTTATAAACGTCACGTAAAAATGTGTTTGGTTGAAAAAAAATCGTTTTACATGAAAATTCATGCAACGGAGCTGTAGTAATCCGAGTCCGTTATCCGTCATGTCTGTAGCTTTTGCATTAAACGATTTTTATTTTTTTAAATTGAAAATTAAAATTTCTGCATCATTTTTCGTAAAAAAAGTCAATTTTGTAAAATTTTTGTTTTTCGACATTTTTTCATGTTAGAAATTACAGGAATCGAATAGAATCGTCAGGGTGGTTACTCGAGGGTTGAAAATACATTTTAGTATTTTTATTTTATTTATTTTAACGATTTTTCAATTATTTATCGCCTTCCTAAGCGACTGGGGTTCGTAACACCCTCAATGAGTATTACGTCACAATCCGGAGGTGTGACACTTAAGGATTAAGGATCTAAACCCAAAATCTTTTTTTCATATCGAAAATTACAATTTTTGCATGAATTTTTGTAAAAAAAAGTCAATTTTGCAGAATTTTTGTTTTTCGACATTTTTTCATATTAAAAATTACAGGAATCGGATAGAATCGTCAGGGTTGTTACTCGAGGGTTGAAAATACATTTTAGTATTTTTATTTTATTTATTTTAACGATTTTTCAATTATTTATCGCCTTCCTAAGCGACTGGGGTTTATAACACCCCCAATGAGTATTACGTCACAATCCGGAGGTGGGACACTTAAGGATTGAGGATCTAAACCCAAAATCTTTTTTTTATATCGAAAATTACAATTTTTGCATAAATTTCCGTAAAAAAAAGTAAATTTTGCAGAATTTTTGTTTTTCGACATTTTTTCATATTAAAAATTACAGGAATCGAATAGAATCGTCAGGGTTGTTACTCGAGGGTTGAAAATACATTGTAGCATTTTTATTTCATTTTTTTTAACGATTTTTCAATTATTTATCGTCTTCCTAAGCGACTGGGCTCGATAACACCTCCAATGACAATTACGTCACAATCCGGAGGCTCAAATCGAGGCTCAAATAAAATAAAAAGTATATTTCTCGTTTTCCACATTTTTCTCCTCCCGCATCTCTGTAACATGAAAAAAAACGCGCGTGTCAAAAAGCTCGAGTTTTAAACGAATCGCCATGTTGCGAAAGAAAAAAAACAATTTTGCATGCATAAAAAAAATTAATCTCGTTAAATTGTGAGAAATTTTGGTCGAGCGTATGAAAGAACGAGTCTGAGGAAAAGAAAGAGAAATGAAGTTAGTTCGCTGCTAGTAGAGATCCTCGAGAACGAGCGTGGATGCTAATACGTACACTTTGGCGAATGTGAATCCGTGCCAGTTGGTACATCGTCGACGTCGACGCTTCCAACTCCTCCTCATCGTCCATACAAAAGTCTACCCAACCCTCTTGTTCTTGCTCGAGTAGGCACACTCGACTCTTTGCTTCGGACTCTTGCCCAACTGCTTGCCCAGAACTCCCGAGAACTTCATCTCGAATGGGCCTTCGTTCTGTATACCTCGCAGGCTTTCTTCATCCACCACCGCATCACGTACAGTCTCTCCATCCCCATTTTTTTCTTTTCTTTCTTCTTCAACGCTTCCCAGTCGCGTTCTCGACTCGCGCGATGCTTCCAAAAACTAGAATAGCCGCCATTGTTTCACGTGAAATCGTCGGCAACCGCGCGTAGTTTGTCCCACTTTTACGAGAGCAATTTTTTTTTTTACGAATTTATAAATTAATGCTCCAAATTCTGCGTGCAGAATATTTTTCGCCCCCGATGCAAAATCCGGCACAACGTCGTACGAAAAATCACCGGTTATCGTGAAGCATTTTGAAATTCAGACTCGCGACCGTCGCCATACAACGTCCTCGATGCAACGTTCTATCGTTGCTTTGTCGAAGACTCGGGCCTTGCCTTGTTCTTCGCTACGAATTCTCGCGGTTTTCACGACGCCAGTCAGTCCGCGGTTTATTGAGCGATCATACGATACTCTAACCGCGCTCGTGTCACGACTCTCCAACACCATACCTTCGTCTCTACTGTCTCTCCACACTTAGCTATACGAATGAACGGAATAGCGGGCGACTATCGACAAGCTCGTTATACGTGCACGCTCTCGTCTCCTTGCGCGATCTCTTGCGTCTGGAAAAATCGAAGGGTACTTATTAACTTACTCTCTATTGATATTATCTTTCATTATGTTGCTGAGATGTCACGATGTTGAAGTTTGCATCGTTGAAATGCAACGAAAAATCAAGATTCCTTATAGCATCGCACAAAATTTTCATACAGTGTTTGTCGACAATAACGAGAAAGTCTTTTTCGACATTCGAAAAGTAAATTTAATAGAAAAATTCGAACGAGTCAATTAATTATCAAAATAATGAATAAAAAATAGATTTTTCGTTGCATTCCAACGATGCGAACCTTAATTCCCATAAATTCAGGACTTTGAAGTTTGCATCGTTGAAATGCAACGAAAACTCATGATTTTTTATAGCGTCGCACAAAATTTTCATACTGTGTTTGTCGAGAATAACGAGAAAGTCTTTTTCGACATTCGAAAAGTAAATTTACTAGAAAAATTCCAACGAGTCAATTAATTATTAAAATAATTAATAAAAAATAGATTTTTCGTTGCATTCCAACGATGTGAACCATAATTCCCATGAGACATCGTTGTTGGCGCTCTTGAATATTTTATATCTTCATTATCCACATTTTGAGAAAATTTCACGATAAATTTTTTTTTCATTTCTACAATTTTTTTATTTTGCGATTCACAAGTAATTCAAGAATTTTTTTTTATATTTCCTCGGTCGAGAGACGCTCCAGGGCGTCGAGTCCTTATTCGACGACTCCTGTTGCACTCTCGAATGCGAATAAATCGCAGGAAAGTGTATGGAACGTGCTTTTATTCGGATTTCGTTCAGGAAGTCAGGAAAATATTGTTTTCTCAATACAAATTCGTTATCATCAGCGACGCGGATGGGGTCGTTAAAAATTTCACAAATTTTCAAGTTTCTATCATTAATTTTTATTTTTTTTCGATTGAGAAACTTGAGAAAATGTTTTTCTTCATTTTTAGCAACTTTTTTCACATCCGGAAATTTTTTCTAGCGATTTTTCGATGTTTTGGAATATTTCAAGCGCATTGAATTTTCAGATAAACAGAAAAAAGTCTCGATGTGCTCGTATTCAAAGCAAATTTTCCAATCGTTGTTGCGCGCGACTCGCTTTTTCCGCTGCTTTTGTTTTTCTATACCTCATTAGCAAAGTTGCCAAGAAATGTTTCGAGCGAGAGCTACGAAGCTTGCGGAAGTTTGTGAGCCAGAGAGAAAGAGACGAAAGAAAATGGATCATCCGCGAGAATCTTGGCTCGTAGAAAAATTGCTCGCGATCCTCTATTTACTTTGCCAGGAGCGTTTCCCCCCCACGGAGAGTGCGACCACGTCCTCAAACTCATCCTTTAGCTCTCGCTAACGTTTGCAACTAATTCTCGAGTTGCCATAAGCTACTGACTTGTCTGTACGTTGATATACGTGTAGAAATTGCACTGAGCGAGTTGGAGAAGAGCGAAAGCGAGTTCGTCAAAACTTTGAAGGCGCTTGTTTCTCCGCGAGCTGTCTGACTAGACGCGCATCTACTCCACTGGCTCTGAAGAAAAGTCGATGAGGCAGAAGCCGTTGATTCCGGTGTCTCTAGTAAACTCTTCCGTTCCCCCATTTTCCACGTGTCTCTTCGCCCCCGACACCACGTACTTCCGTTTCTCCTTCGCATCATCCAACGCCTGTCGGAATTTTGTTTCACTAAACTTTTTGTTTTTCACGTGTACGCCAGATTATTATTATTTCTTCCTCGTTGCTCGAGACGATTTCAAAGTTTTTCTAGCTCCGAAAAATCCCTCGTAATTATCCGACATTTTTCACGAAACGTCTTCGCTCTCGTTAACTTTTGTTTCATTTTTTTTTGGCTCAAAATTGAGCTTGGGGTCATTTTGACCCCAGTGACAAAAATTGTTGTAAAAAATGAATTTCTTGATATTTTGACTTGAAAATTTTTGCAGAACACGTTGAAAGCTTTTTTCAAAAGATTCTTTACCTTGAAACCAAAAATTAAATTTGAGGACACTAAAAAAAAAAAGTAAAATCAACAAAAGTGGAAAAATGACGAAATTGCATTTTTTTCTGAACAGAGCTCAAGATTCTTATTCGATATTTGTCCAGGACGATAAAAAGATCCTTTTTTACGAGCCAAACTCAAAATCGATACGAAAATTGTCATGAATTTTGAAATTGAACAAAAAATTAATAGAAAAATGCATTTTTCGTTGGACCCGAACGTTGCGAAGTTCAGTGTCACGAAAAATATCTATTTTCGTTAACAGGCCTGCGGGGCAGTGAAGAGATTTTCTATAATTTTTATTGAACTCAGTTTTTCACATCGTGCGAGAAAAAATCGCGTTACAGTAACGTAAAAATAGCGAAACGCTTCTGCGTGACAAACTAGAAAAGTAATTGGAAGTTGGAGGCATTCTCAATGATTCTTAGCTGCCGAGTGCTTCGGAAAAATGGACTTGTGGCCTAAAAAGCTTCCCGAGCTCCCACCGCGTCTATTTGCTCTGAATGAAAGCTCTGCGGGAGCGACACACTTTCTCCCGTTGTTATCTTCGCCTTCGGTCTCTCTCATTGCTCTCCGCCTCATTTTTTTCTTCTCGAATCTCTATTTTACTCGGCTCGCGCGCGAGTTGCAATTTATTGCCCACGTCCAACGATCTCGTCATTTTCTAGTCGTTTCTTTTCGAATTCAATTTTTTGTTTATTTTTTTGTCGTCGATCGACTGGGAAAATTGAATTTTTTGATTTTAGTTTCTCGTCGTTTTCGTATATCGAACAAACAATTGATAGAAAAATGTACGAACTCGAGTGTCATGACAATTTTTCATATCGAATGATCCAACGCCCGAGACGAGGCACACGCAATACTGGGCAAACGGCTCTTGCCAAGAGCGTTCGACTGCAATATGTACACACAAGTACATAAGTAAGCAATTAAGATAACCGATGAGAGGGAAACATGTTCATGAGCTCTTTCTTATTTGCTCGTGTATTCCCGCTGCTGGCGTTCTCTTGCTGCGGTATATGAGCAATACACGCGTGTGTGTGCTTCTCATCCTCTCAACGACGACGAGCGCAGGGTGATTCTCGCGCCCGGCCTCAGGCCACATACGCTGCACACTCTTTGAAATCGCGATCGGTACTCGCTGCGTATTAACTTTACACGCAGACACGTGATACCAATCCAACGCTCTCTCGCTCTCTCTCTCTTTTGGATTGGCGCTTCGCCCGCGCGATATAAACACTCGTATATAAATCGATTCATTATGTAGCCCCGGTTGGCCGTGGTATCGATTATTATCGTTCACTTATGTCGATTTATTACCGCTCGGCCGCCTCGTTACAGCGCTCAATTGGCGCCACACCAACACCAACAGCCCAACGCACATATATGCCAGGACACCGACAATCCAATGGGCAAAGCTTACGCGAGTTGTTTCTCGATAAGAAAATCAAATGGCCGTGCAACCTGCGAACGTGCACGGACATATATACGTGCGTCATTGTCAGCGAACGATAATCCGCGACGCGTCTACTGCTTTTGGCACTATGAATAATTAACTTTATGTTTACAACGACGCATCGATGCCTCGGCATTCTCAACGTGGTCGAGGCCGCATCGAATCACAGCCACGTTTGGGGTTCCAACGAAAAATATATACGGTTTTCTATTTATTGTTTGTTTATTATCGAAAATCGTGGAAATTTTCGTATCGATTTGCAATTTGGATCCTGGAAATTATTATTTTATCGACACCGGCCAATATTTCATCGGAATCTCATTAAATTACAGAATTTCGTTGCTTTTCGATGAAAAATACGTTTTTGTAGTATTTGTTTATTCAATTTCGAGAATCGAGACCATTTTCGTACAGATTTTGTATTTGGATCCTTGGAAAAGATCGTTTTATCGTCCTGACCAAATATTTAAAAAGAATCTCATTAAAAAACAGAATTTCGTTGCATTTCGATGAAAAATACGTTTTTATATTAATTGTTTGTTGAATTTCAAGAATCGAGACAATTTTCGTACAGATTTTGTATTTGGATCCTTGAAAAAAATCGTTTTATCGTCCTGACCAAATATTTAAAAAGAATCTCATTAAAAAACAGAATTTCGTTGCATTTCGATGAAAAATACGTTTTTATATTAATTGTTTGTTGAATTTCAAGAATCGAGACAATTTTCGTACAGATTTTGTATTTGGATCCTTGGAAAAGATCGTTTTATCGTCCTGACCAAAATTTAAATCAGAATCTCAATAAAAAAACAGAACTTCGTTGCAATCCAATGAAAAAAACGTTTTTCCATTAATTGTTTATTCAATTTCGAGAATCGAGACAATTTTCGTACAGATTTTGTATTTGGATCCTTGAAAAATATCGTTTTATCGTCCTGACCAAATATTTAAAAAGAATCTCATTAAACTACAGAATTTCGTTGCATTTCGATGAAAAATACGTTTTTATATTAATTGTTTGTTGAATTTCAAGAATCGAGACAATTTTCGTACAGATTTTGTATTTGGATCCTTGGAAAAGATCGTTTTATCGTCCTGACCAAAATTTAAATTGGAATCTCAATGAAAAAACAGAATTTCGTTGCATTCCAACGATGCAAACATCGACATCGTCAAAAGTCTTTGCGCTTGCGAACTGTTGGAACGAACTGTATTTTCACGTCGTGGATATTTCTACGTCAAGATACGGATTTCCATTGTTTTGTGCACACTCCACGCATCAACGGACTCGCTAATTAACCAATCGTTATGCATCGCGTCGTTACATGCTCGTTCCACACGCGGATATCGTCACGTCCCCCGTGTAATTCGCTTCGCGCGCAACAACGAGCTCACGGACGCGATTCTACGGGGAATCATTTTCCGCTGCGCCCTCGGCTAATTTCTGTGTTTAACGAAAGATGCACTTACAGCTCAATAAATCAACTCGTAGGTTTGCAAGTTTTGTCAAACGTAAAAACAAACATTAACAACTTGTACGTCACTGCATTTCAAATGTCCAAAATGCACCAAATTTTCGAAAAATTTCGAAAAAATCGAAAAATTCGATCGAGTCAATTAATTATTAAAATAATAAATAAAAAATATATTTTTCGTTGCATTGCAACGAAAATTCATTATTTTTTGTCGAAAATAACGAGAAAGTCTTGTTGGCCATTCGAAAAGTAAATTTACTAGAAAAATTGAAACGTGTCAATTGATCAGCAACAATAGCTGCAAATTTTCTTGGACATTTTCGTATCTCGGCGATGTTTCGAGAACACCCGCAGCACTAACCGGTTGCTAAGTGAACGATTCTCCAGCACACACACACGGTAGTACCAATAATTCCTACACCGGCTCTTCTCGACAGACCCGGGGGCGGAATTCAGTCACCGCGCGAGTAAACTGGACGAGACAGAGTTTGGTGGAGGGCGAAGTATATATGCTGAGCGGAAGTATATGACGTGTACGTCTCAGACATTCCCAAAAGGAAAGTGCTGCGTGAGTGCTCGTTTCCTCTCCGGCAATGGACAGCGATCAAGTATCGCGCAAGGAGCTTAATTTATCTCTTGATCCTCATCAGCTAATTTTATTTTTCCATGGGTCGTTAGAACTTCACAAATTTTGAAATTCCACTCTTTTCCATCATATTGAAGTTCGCATCGTCGCAATGCAACGAAAAATCTATTTTTTGTTAATTATTTTGATAATTAATTGACTCGTTCGAATTTTTCTAGTAAATTTACTTTTCGAATGGCGAAAAAGACTTTCTCGTTATTGTCGACAAACACTGCATGAAAATTTGGTGCGATGCTATAAAAAATCATGAGTTTTCGTCGCATTTCAACGATGCAAACTTCAACGTCCTGAATTTATGGGAATTAAGGTTTGCATCGTTGGAATGCAACGAAAAATATATTTTTTATGTATTATTTTGATAATTAATTGACTCGTTGGAATTTTTCTAGTAAATTTACTTCTCGAATGGCGAAAAAGACTTTCTCGTTATTTTCGACAAACGTTGTATGAAAATTTTGTGCGATGCTATAAAAAATCATGAGTTTTCGTCGCATTTCAACGATGCAAACTTCAACGTCCTGAATTTATGGGAATTAAGGTTCGCATCGTTGGAATGCAACGAAAAATATATTTTTTATTTATTATTTTGATAATTAATTGACTCGTTGGAATTTTTCTAGTAAATTTACTTTTCGAATAGCGAAAAAGACTTTCTTGTTATTTTCGACAAACAATGTACGAAAATTTTGTGCGATACTATAAAAAATGATGAATTTTCGTCGCATTTCAACGATGCAAACTTGACGACGTTATCAGTACGTCACGTCTTCGAAAGACGTGCAGAAAAATTGAAATTAGAAAGAAAAATAGTTTGTAAACTTGGAAACTTTGGTATAATGAGCGATTATGTAGAGACTGGTGGTGTGACGGATAGCGAGGCGCCCGTACTCGCTCCGTCACGAACGAGTAAGTCTCATTAATCGGTACCAAGTTAATTGGCAATCCGGGCGCTGCGTATGAACTCGTACACGGGTGTGAAAAAAAAAAGCAACGACTTGCCTCTGTCGACACACGCGACATATTATTTCCGTCAGTCTCTCTCGCTCTCTTCTCTCGCTATGATTGCCCTCACACTCGCGCCAGTTCCAAGCGCACAAAATCGCACGCGCGCACTCTAATTAGCGACGAATATACGCGCGACTCTGCTCCGCAAGCTTCGTCGCACTCTCACTCTCGTTTCCTCGCTCTCTTTTTTCTGCAACAACTCTTGAAATAGTCAGTGGAGCATCCCACACTCGTAAGCAACTACGGCGCCGACACACGGCCCGACTGACGCTCGAGAATCTCCCACAAAATCGTCCAAAGTGTCTTTCCATCAGATTCTTACATTCATCAACGCCTCTCACATCCGGATCATCAGTTTAACCCTCGAACGGTAACCCGGGGTTAAGAACGACCCCGAAGCCCGCGCCCGTTGTCCCGTTTTTGTTTTACCGCATTTTTTACGATTTTCTTTAGCTCGAAATCAAATTTTCTCAGGCTCACGTGATCCTGCATCAAAAAACGAAAAGATCGAGCCCTGGTCGAACTCTTTTCGATCAATTTTACCAGAGATATCAATTTTTCAATATTCGAATCTTTTATGACGTCAGCGGTTATCGGAATGAGTAAAAAAAAGTGTTCTCTGGGTTAAGACATGAAATCCATCAGCAGGAGATACTTTTTCAATCGAGAATCTTGAAAAATCAAAATCACTTCAAAAATGTAATTTTTTGTATAATTTTTAAATCTTTCAGCAAAGAAATGAAATAATTTGATGAAAACGAGACGAAATTTGTACAAATTGGAAAAATCTGTCGACCAGAACGAAAGAAATGATTTATTGTCTAATTTTTAATGGAAAAGCTTCTAATCAAATAATCAGAGGATTCTAATTAGAAAAAAGGGGCAATGAATTGTACCAACGAGCATTGAGCTCCTAGTCCGTTATTTTTCCAAGCGGCAGAGTTGATTACGCGGTTGCACGCCGAAAATCGGGCGGACAGCGTAATTCGGTTGAAAATTTATGAGCAATCTGTTGCTCTCGCGCAGCTGTAGCAGAAATTTGCCATTACAAGTTTGCCGAGTGCACGAAAACTTGGCTACGTGTCAAAAAATGTGTCGCACCGTTTTTCCCGCATTTGCCACTAAAGCGAAGCAACGTTTGGGAAAATGTGGCAGAGAGCATGACGAAACTTTAGCAAATCTGTTAACTCCGGTATTTACGATCGTTTAGCACTAACAACCGTATAGCTGCTTGCCTTATACCATTGCTCCATCACTTTAAGGTATTAAGTGCGCGACTTTAATCAACGACAAATAATTTACTTCTCCGCAAGTTGCTCGATCTCTCTGGGATCGTTAATTTTAATGACGAAATATCTTACGGAGTAGCCTGCAACTTGACGTCGTTCAAATGCAAGGAAACTCTTTTTTTTTTATTGTGTAGAGTTCACGATTTTTATTAAATATTCTGTTGGGACGATAAAACGATTTTTTTCAGGATTCAAACCCAAAATCGTGACGAAAATTTTCATGGTTTTGGGAATTGAACAAATTTATAGAAAAATGTTTTTTCTTTTTTGTTAAACCCCAACGCTGCATCCTTCGATAGCTGTTTTGGACACGTAACGATCGAAGTTGAACGAAGACTCTGTGACGATCGCTACAAAATTGTTTTTGGGCGTCAACTTGGGTGGCTAATCATGGCAATCATATGATCAAGCATGCGGGTCTTGTCAATGAGCATTGTAATGAAAATGCATGGCAATTATGATGTTGAATGTTTGCATCGATGAAATGCAACGAAAAGTCATTATTTTTTATAGCATCGCATCAAATTTTCGTACAGTGTTTGTCGACAATAACGAGAAAGTCTTTTTCGCCATTCAAAAAGTAAATTTACTAGAAAAATTCCAACGAGTCAATTAATTATCAAAATAATAGATAAAAAATATATTTTTCGTTGCATTCCAACGATGCGAACCTTAATTCCCATAAATTCAGGACGTTGAAGTTTGCATCGCTGAAATGCAACGAACACTCATTATTTTTTATAAAATCGCACCAAATTTTCATACAGCGTTTGTCAACAATAACGAGAAAGTCTTTTTCGCCATTCGAAAAGTAAATTTAATAGAAAAATTCCAACGAGTCGATTAATTATTAAAATAATAGATAAAAAATATATTTTTCGTTGCATTCCAACGATGCGAACCTTAATTCCCATAAATCCAAGACGTTGAAGTTTGCATCGTTGAAATGCAACGAAAAGTCATTATTTTTTATAACATCGCACCAAATTTTCATACAGCGTTTGTCTACAATAACGAGAAAGTCTTTTTCGCCATTTGAAAAATAAATTTACCAGAAAAATTCTAACGAGTCAATTAATTATTAAAATAATAGATAAAAAATATATTTTTCGTTGCATTCCAACGATGCGAACCTTAATTCCCATAAATTCAGGACGTTGAAGTTTGCATCGCTGAAATGCAACGAAAACTCATCATTTTCTATAACATCGCACCAAATTTTCATACAGCGTTTGTCAATAATAACGAGAAAGTCTTTTTCGCCATTCGAAAAGTAAATTTAATAGAAAAATTCGAACGAGTCAATTAATTATCAAAATAATGAATAAAAAATATATTTTTCGTTGCATTCCAATGATGCAAACTTCAAAATCATCCGGAAGTGTAAATTTGACGACTAATTAATCCACGAATGAGCAGCGATGCCTAATTTCCAAATTCCTTCGCCTTCTCGATAGTTTTACTTCTCAAACGTGTAATCTGTCTCTCCGAACAAGTTTATCAATTAAGATGGTTGGCTTGCGAACTGTGAACATATGTTTTTCGCTCCAGCGAGAGGAAATTCTCACAAGTAGTTATTCCAACACTCGACAACATCCGCTTTGTCGCGATTTCCCTTCCTCTCTTCGTACGATTCTCCCAACGTCTTCCAATCTTGGGCTCTCGAGCATCGACGCCCGCGGATGAGATAAGAACATAGAGGAGAACTACCGTAATCGAGTTTGATCTCGTTAATGCAACTTTCGTTAAACCTTCTCTCTCCCTCTCCGTTCTTTTGTCCGCCTTGATGATGATTCCCACGCTCCGAAGGAACACTCAATGCGAATATTCGACCAGCTCGCTAACTACTTACGAGAATAATTCAATAGTTGCGCGAACGCATTATTTTTTCTATTCAAATCCTCAGTCACTTTCCTACGAATCAATCAAGATCCATAGAATGTCAGTAATTCTTTTTATTTCCTCCTGTCCTCGAGTTAATTGATTCCAAGGATGGAAAGCTCGCGGTCCAGAGTTTGGATCCATTAAAATTTACACAACCTCCAAGTGTTCAGACTTTCCAGCCAGAAACTGTGTCCGAGAGTTTCCGGAACTAAAAAAAAAAAAATTATTTTTGTAATTTCAATTTTTTACTTTTTGGCACGATTTAAAAATAATGGCGTGAATTTTATGGAGAATAAATTCACTTTACGCCATAAACAATATTGTAGAAGCCGAGGAATAACCGAAAGCTAAGGATTCAACCGGAAGGATGGCTGGATAAAGGGAGGAGCGAGAGGGAGAGTGAGAAAGCGATTTGGGTTGAGAAGGAAGAGATTTTATGCCCTTAAGCTCGATGCTCCGGAATCTTTGTCAATGTACATACACGCATGCCTTATTATGGTACTCGTATGAATGTATTTCGAGGTAGTGTCGTTCAGAACTGTATAATCTCGTGTACCACGCCACACGCGAGTCTCAATGATACTCCTTTCGTCTTATGTCTTCGTGTGCATTCAAACTTTGCTGCAAGGCTTCTCATATCCACGGAGAATGCATGAACGCACTAGAGGCTTCGGTACCATAGTCTCACGTGCAGTTTAACTGCTTGTCATTATGCAACCCCTAGCGGTTAGGGGATAACACGCCAGGAGTATATTCCAAAGCTCTAGGCATCGTAGTTCTCGTTGCATGTGTACGCTGCAGATGCCGAACGGTACACACGTATTATTATTGTCGATTTAGCGATACTCGCTTCTGGATCATCCTCAATGATTCGTTATTGAGTCTTATGAAGAAAAACTTCTTCTTCAATTGATAAATAAATAAATAAAAATTAATAAACAAAAAATCATTTTTTTTTCTTGGAATATCGTTTTATTAAATATCTCGTAAACGGTGTACGGTACGACAAAAATAGTGGAGATCATTTTTGTAGATTATAACATTTCCTACAACTTTTATTCGAAACTTTTTTCCATACAATCGATAGGTTTTCGTTTACAGCTCTCGAAACTTTTTTCAATATCGTTATTGTTAAATATTTCGTTAACGGTTGATGATACATTGAAAATGGTAATAACCAAATTTGTAGAACGTGAAATTTCCTACAAGTTTTGTTTGAACGTTTTTGACGTAACGTTTATAGTTTGAGAGCTTTAACGCTGCGAATGTCCATCGCGATGTTGAGTGAAGATCAGTCTGTTTGGAGACTTTTGATATGAGCGATGGACCAGAATGACGAAGCGAGTCCTTCCAGCAGGAACTCGTGCCTCTTGAAATTTATTAATTAATACAAGCGATCGGCGGATCTCCTTACTGGCTGGAAAGTCGTGTCAGAGAAAAAAAAACTCACGTTTTTCTCTCTTCGGGGAATTATATTGGAATCGAGTCTATCCGCGAACGCCGCGGATAGAATTTAATCAAGACTCTACCGCGAGGCTCGATCGCAGGCGCCAGTTTGTTCGTCGCAGAAAATAACATCGCATGAACAAGATACACCGCATCTCGCGTGTCTTCACGAGCGTGTCGACATGTGCATATGGGACATTCCACACGGATTCGACTTCCCACTGGCCCTTGATCTCCGCCGAAAAAAATTTCGAATAAAAATCAGAATTCCCCTGATTTTTTGCCGATCCCCAAATCCAGGCTAAAGCAAATTTTCTTAATAAGATCATCAGGAAGTTGAATCGCTCCAGAAAAATCTAAAAAAAAATATTTGCAATGCAACGAAATAGTATTTTTTATTAATTATTTTAATAATTAATAAATAATTATTATTATTATTAATTAATTTATTAATTATTTTAATAATTAATTGACTCGTTCCAATTTTTCTAGTAAATTTATTTTTCGAATGGCGAACAAGACTTTCTCGTTATTCTCGATCTGCATAAAAATTTTCGTTGCATTTCTACGATGCAAACGTCAAAATCATAAAAAAAATTTCACTTTTTTTTTCTATAGTATTTCAAAAACCATGAAAAGTCAGGGACGCAAAGCGTTATTGTAAACTCATTGACATCCATGTCGAATGCCCCATGCACATGTGTAATTATTTGTTCATACAGTACGGTATATAATGGTGCATTCAAACATTCTATATATCGTATATACGTGGTTGAGAGAAATGAGTCTACCGATACATCATCATCATGAGGACACAGCTTGGATATAAACCTGGCCCTCCTCTATCTTCATTACAGTTTTACAGCGCACGTATACATCATTGGATTACAGCATTCCAATCTCCCTGTCAGACGTTTTTTCACCACCTCATTTTTTTTATCGTTATTAATGGAAGTAGAATGATGATTATTTCTCTGTGCATAGGCCAAGATGATAAAATGGTGATTTGTTCATTAACCCTCGATGCATTTACTTGTTTTTGACGCGACCAACTCCACGTGTACATTTTATCCGTTGCAATCGATTACAAGTGAATGATATTGAAGCAATGCAACGAAAAATATATTTTTTATTCATTATTTTGATAATTAATTGACTCGTTGGAATTTTTCTAGTAAATTTACTTTTCGAATGGCGAAAAAGACTTTCTCGTTATTGTCGACAAACACTGTATGAAAATTTGGTGCGATGCTATAAAAAATAATGAGTTTTCGTTGCATTTCATCGATGCAAACTTCAACGTCCTGAATTTATGGGAATTAAGGTTCGCATCGTTGGAATGCAACGAAAAATCTATTTTTTATTCATTATTTTGATAATTAATTGACTCGTTGCAATTTTTCTAGTAAATTTACTTTTCGAATGGCGAAAAAGACTTTCTCGTTATTGTCGACAAACGCTGTATGAAAATTTGGTGCGATGCTATAAAAAATGATGAGTTTTCGTTGCATTTCATCGATGCAAACTTCAACGTCCTGAATTTATGGGAATTAAGGTTCGCATCGTTGGAATGCAACGGAAAATCTATTTTTTATTCATTATTTTAATAATTAATTGACTCGTTGCAATTTTTCTAGTAAATTTACTTTTCGAACTGCGAAAAAGACTTTCTCGTTATTGTCGACAAACGCTGTATGAAAATTTGGTGCGATGCTATAAAAAATGATGAGTTTTCGTTGCATTTCATCGATGCAAACTTCAACGTCCTGAATTTATGGGAATTAAGGTTCGCATCGTTGGAATGCAACGAAAAATCTATTTTTTATTCATTATTTTGATAATTAATTGACTCGTTCGAATTTTTCTAGTAAATTTACTTTTCGAACTACGAAAAAGACTTTCTCGTTATTGTCGACAAACGCTGTACGAAAATTTGGTGCGATGCTATAAAAAATGATGAGTTTTCGTTGCATTTCATCGATGCAAACTTCAACATCATAAAAGTCATTTGACTATCATTCCAATCGAGTTATTTCGATCCAACGAAGACACAAGTTGCCATAAAATTAGATCTGTCGGAGGCGCTGGCTCGATGGGCTCCCGATGCATCATAAATTGTGTAGCTCGTCAGGAAAAGTTGTTGGTAAATGTACACACGAAGAGTGGGATAAAGGGGAGACGAAGAATTGATCGATATAAGAGAAAAGCCTCGCACATTGTGACTCTTGCTATTAATTAATTACATTGTGCTCGTTGCCAACACTACTGACAACTGACGTCCTCATTGTAGCTGCTTTGTTATTCCTGCTGACAACACGTTCCCTTATTTTTCTGCTCGAGCTTGAGAAGCTCTCATAACTTGGTGTTCGGTGTAGGCTTCGTTCACTAATTTCCATTCATAAGGATACACTCCCTTCCAACTGCCTTGTTCGCTGTACTTGAGACAACTTCTCTCCTCCACTCCAACTTCACTTATCAAGCATCGCGTCGCTGTGTATTCGCTTGTCGAGTCGATCCAGTAATATTATATCTTGTGCTATCTAGATGCATCGCAATGATGCATACAGCAGCTATTAGTTCAGCACGAATAGACAGCCTGCAAATAAATATTGCATAAAAATTATTTTACGATCCAATAATTGCAAACGATTATATGAAAATCTTTGAACCGGAAAGTCACTCGCAGAGAGAATGAATATTCAACTATTTCGTCCGCTTGTAATACTTGTTCGCTGGGAACTGACAATTTTTTTTTTTGCTCAAAATTATCGACGAAATTTTGACGAAAAATTTAATTCTTTAAATTTACTGAATTTTCATGGAAAATAAATTTAAAAAAATCTCTCCGCGTCCAATGAGAGGAAATGGAAATAAAATTTTGTTAAAAATCGTCGATATTTTGTTGAACGAGGTCAACTAAATATTTTTCGATAATTTCAAAATTTTCGGTATTTTGGTTATTTTGGTGAGCCGAAAAGTACGTGGACTCGGAATAATTTGAATCATTTTAAAAATTGAACAAATTATCAATAAAAATATGAGAAAAAAATTAAAATCCTCACAAAATTGAGAAACACAGACGCGCTGAATTTTATTTATTCACTGGAAATGGAATTTTGTTAAAAATCGTCGATATTTTGTTGAATACGGTAAACTAAATATTTTTTTTATTAATCTCAAAAATTTTTGGTTATTTTGGCAGAATATTTAGTTTCCGACAGAATTGTCAGCGAAATTTACGAGTGGAACGACTAAAATTTGCTTCCAAAGAGATTTTCTGAAATATTTCTTGCTGCGATGACACAATTTTTGGAATTATTAAAAAAAAAAAACGTTTAGTCGAACGTATCGAACAAAATATCGATATTTTCCAACAAAATTTTGTTTCCAATGAGGAAATGGACGAGCTCGAGAGAATTTCGACTGTATCGTTGAATCGCGTTCGTATCAGAAGTGTGTACTCACGGGTCAGGCAAGATGAACACAATGAAGGAAGAAGAGCTCTGTGCGAGGCAGGAGAGTGAAAGAGGCGAATACTGGCGAGAGAATCGAGTGATAAGGAAGTAACAAATTGTCTAGCTAGATGAGCCTCTCCGTGCTGGTGATTTAACGATCGTCGACCAGACCAGCAGTTGAAACTCTGTCCAACACATACTTCTCTTCCCTCTATCCACTCTTTATACTCTTCCAACCTCCTGCCCTTCGTCCACGCTTATATATCCACTGTGAGCGCGTCCCTTTCGATACAGTCAAACTTTTCATACGTTTCCTGTCCTTCAGCCCCACCAATCGCCGTTCACTTCGATCTCTCTCGCAAAAAAAAACTTTTTCCATTAATTGTTTGTTCAATTTCAAAAACCATGACAATTTTCGTCACGATTTTGTCTTTGGGTCCCCAAAAAATATCGTTTTATCGTCCTGACGAAATATTGAATAAGAATCATGAGCTCTGCTCAAGAAAAAAACGAATTCCGTTGCATTCCAACGATGCAAACTTCAACTTTCCCATTTCTTGCGGAGAATCGTAAATTCGAGACAAAATGTTTTAATTACCGACTACAACTCTTCGTGCCTCATCCTCAATCCAATTTTTCGACCTGCCATGATAAAACACGCACGTGCTTATTAAAACCGTGTGGTATACGAGCAGTAGAATAATGATAAACAAAGTGTAGGTAACGTATAACCTGCATGTGTTGGTGCAGTGCGTGTTTGATATTATGCAGATTACCAATGTCCGAGAGTTGTTTCACGTCATTTTCCGGTTGCAGAGAGGCCTCGGCTCACACCAATGACATGTTATCTACAGTCAATCCCTCCAACGTAGAATTTCTCTCCTCTAAATCGTTTACACGTACCTCCCTGGCACTGATTTCCTTGCAAGACGCCAGTCGTGCTATCGCCTGAAACGTATGATGCACGCGTTGTCTCGGTGATTCCATAAAATCAATCCCGGACAACGAAAGCTCGTCTCCTCAACCAAGATTTACCACAAACACGACTCTGAAGTTTGCAACGTTGATATTCAACGAAAAATATTTGATCCATTAATTATTTATTGAATTTTGAAAATTGTGGCAATTTTTTGTCTCGATTGAGTTTTTAGGGGGCAAGGGAGGATCGTTCCATTGTCCAGACTGAATATTGATTAATAATGAATAGTTCTGTTCAAGAAAAAACAGATTTCGTTGCATTGCAGCGATGCAAACTTCAGAATCATCCACAAACGAGATTCAGAGTTTCAAGAAATCTTGCCGAGCCATTCTTTCGACGAGTCTTCTCAATTCCTCCCCAAGAGGAAGCGTTTCATGGAAATGCAAGAGAATGAATCAAGCCTGATTTCGTCATGGTTTTTGAAATTGAATAAACAATAAAAAAGTATTTTTCGTTGGATCCCAAAGTTGCGAACTTGAATGTCATGGATGAGAGTACTCTCCAGCACGATCGACAAATTGTAGGGAACGGAGGCAGCTACTGGAGAGTCTGATAGTTGTGCATTACCGGAATATAAAAAAGACCAGTGAATTGTTGGTCCTCCATATACGTGCGGGAGCCGGTAACAGTATTTACGGAACACTCGAGCCTCGGAAACTCGCACGCGGTGAATTGGTCGTGCACGAGTGCTCACACTCTCGAGAACCATCTCGTTCGTATACGTCCATGCCTTTAGCAGTACTGGTGTCCCACACCAATGCGATCATACATTAATAGGGTCCTCAAAATGATGAAGCTTTTTGAAACGATCGTCCAATAACAGTATCGAAACCAGTATAGGTCATGCTTGGCGTGTAGTCTTGGTATATTATTTTATTGCTGTGCATCATGATACGCCACCATGGGGAGCCATGATTGTTACTTTTCAGACAAAATATCGCGAAGCCCGACTCTAATCTAATTAACCATTGACAATGGAAGCCACTTTTTTATGGCGCAGTGACACGATGTTGGTTTTGAATGTCGAACCTGCAAACTGGGACTTGAATATTGATTTTCGAAAAGGACTCGCAAAATTTTCGATGTTTCTGAAAATTAAACTTCGTTGCATTCCAACGTTTACAATGTAACGTAACTTTGTCCTATTCATGCTTATGAACTTGGAAAAGATTTCGGATGTAAAAACCTTTGCATTACAAAGACCCTTGGGAATTCAAAGTTTTCGCTGAATACTTTCTACTTGACGATTCCATTCCTTCCCAATGTATGCAGCAGCATCATCCCTCAATGGAGTTTATTACGCTCTGATTGTTCGGATTCCGTGCACCGTTTCCGTATTCGTAAAGGAAAATTTTTCACCCTCGAAATATACGCGTATGGAATAAATATTTGAGGTTAGGTTCGCTGAATCGTGGAGAAGAACGTTTTTTTTCCGCTGATTTGATTTCAGGATTGAATCCATGAAATACACTTTAATTTCGTGCCGTCTCAAAGTCTCTTTACTCTCCATTTATGCAGGAATTACGTATCTTGCCTGTTTAGAAAAAAAAAATTGTGATTTTAAACGACGATTTCGTTTTCATGCAAAAAAAACGTATCGAAGTATTTTCGTTGATCTGTAGTTGCATCAGCAATAAGTCTTGGTGACTCGAACTCATAACACAATTGTACGGAGGCTTAATTCGATAAATTAACCTCCGCCCTGGCCGGTTGAGGGCCGAGGTTGATCGAGGGCACACAGCACAGAGCTCGGAGAGGAAAATACATCGGCGAATAAGAGCGCCGGGCGCGCGCGGCAGGAAATCTCTTCAATCTGCTCTGATGCGACTCGTTAACGAGTGTTTGTTTTCTTGGGTCGAGCGCAGCATCGTATAGCATCGCCAACAGTGGCATCGAAGAATATATATTCGTTTTGCTTCACAGCACCAGCTCCCAGCGAAATATGTATCATCTTGAGATATATATATATATATATATATGCGGAGCACGAGGTGCCCACGCGGCCGTGAGTTGCTTTGATCTCGCGGAAATATTCCTACGTAGCTTTCCACTCTTGGCCCTGAACGGCCTCGAAATCCCTCAACCCTCTCTCTCTCTATACACATCACAGATCTAAGCAATCATATATGTTTGTGTGTGCATCTCCGAGTCAAGCGAACAAGTTCGATCGTCCTTCCACGCTGCATTTCATCCAACCAAACCAGAACCATTCCGTTCTCGCTACATCGTCTTCTCTAAAATTAACTCGCATAGATACTCCCGCCAAATTCTTCGTCTCTGATAGTTTATTCAATCCAGGCAATTTATATCTGGCTACAATATCGATAAGGATGTGAGTTGTCTCGCGGAAAATCATTTATCTAGAGAGGGTACTCTACCGAGACTCCGAGAGGACTACCGAAGCGATCAAATCGCAAGAACTTGGATATTTGCTGTATGGAAATGGGTGCACAATTTATCTCTGGATTCTGATGGAAATACATGGAGTTTCGATGGAAACGGGAATAACTGTATTAGGTTATATTGATTTGTTGTGGCTGTAAGGGGATTTTGTTGTCGTAGATGAACGACACATGCAATAATAATGATGATAGCAGGCAGCAGTATCGTCGTTGCACATGGAGGCTGCGTTCATTTTGTTAGCTACGCTGTACCAGTTTGTCGGGGGCAGGGATTACGTAAAATGCTGGTTGAGAGTCCCAACTCTATATGTTGGCACCAGCGAGAGTGGAAAAATGTATATCCACGTACATGCATATATCCCTCGGCCTATAAATCAGGATTACGGATACTCGAGTGAGGCACATTATCTATAGGCTTGTCATGTTTTAAATTATGTCCGATTTAATTATCCGCATGATATTTACGGGTTAAAGTATCGCTCAAGTTGTGTCACATTGGTCCTGCTGTTTAGCATACAAAGCATTGTCGTACGAGGCAGAAAATTGGCCAGAGAAAGCGACCAGAGGGAATGAACAAATTCAACTAAAACACTCTAGTGTCGCTTTAACCCAACTAGACAGACCTTCCGCCATTTCTGAAACCGAAAACAACCCCATTCTACATCGCCCAGCTCGCTAATCGTGCGCTGGGCTTCTGTAACACAATTATACCGCTTGAATGAAACTGACCTGCTGTAATGAGTAATTAGCTTCAATCGATTATCGTTACCCATCGATCGCTTCGTCAGATAAGTGGCTACGGGTTCAACCATTATTGGGTTATCGACCTATGGGATCATGCTAAACAGATGCTCGTAATTCGTTGATTAATCAGTGAATTCTGTTGGTGAATCTCGCTCTCGAAAATCCTACGGGATGCCTAACTGATCCATCCCTTTAAACTGCCCAATATTTTCATTTCCACTCTTATTGGTGTCTACGGCGCCACAATGACTCGAACTGCACATTAAAATGCACAGTTTTCCATTGCTCCGTGGGCATCCAACCCCATGACTATTTAAAGACAGGCATCGTTGGGACGTTTAATCAACGCATCGTTGACGATTCTGACACCGTTGATGCATGCTTCGAATCGTTGCGGGCAGTCCGATCCCCATCAAGGAGCACTACATTGCATCACTATAGCCCCCGCTTGTGCGGGGATGTTCTGTCTGCATGTGAGGCTATCCACACCGTGCAATATATTGCCGCAAATTCCAAAGTGACGCGTCCTTCAGGGAGGTTACTATTTTGACACGAGATCCATACGGGAGCAACAGCCCTGTCACACCATCACATACTGTAACGCCCCACGATCCCTCTATTGTCTCGTTAGAGAATTATCACATACTCGCCTCTGTGTGTAGCGGAATGTAGATTCGGTAATATGCATACCACAACCAACTCTGATAGGATGGGTGATTATTGGGGCGAATCACCGTCACCTGCTGTACTGATTGTGCAAATTACAAGTCCCAGTCATCAGTTTCAGGAGTGCTGATATAATGAGTTGGATGAAGCGTTAATTCTCAAAGGTCGAGACGCTTATTAAAGATTTGGCTGCGCGGGTCTTGAAATCCGGTCAAAGTTTAAGACAATCAAAGAAGGTTGTCCAGGAAGTGTCCTTTTTGCTTGAAACACAAACCTTTTTCTTTCCTTGATCAAATCTGAAACAAGAATCAGTTATTAGCTCCAGTACCTTTCGTCTTGTTGACAAACTTGGCGCGTACGTTCTGGGCAAACTGCTCATGTCTTTCCCGACCGACCTCTACCCACAATTGAAACTTCCATTACTTTTTCATGTTGATAATCCCCGCTAAAGTCTGCTGGCAAGCGTTAACAGGGACCGATGAAATGGAGCGAGGAACGAGTCGAAGCACAGTAGAAAGGAGGGAGAATAAAGTTTCTATCCTGAAAGTCAGTCACGCGAAATTAACCGCGGAGGCTTTATTCTTAGGCGAGGATTCATGCCAAGTCGATTCTTATCAACCGATCTGTGAACAGTGAAAAAATCGATCATACAAATTTGGGTTTCGCGCGTTGAATCGTCCTGACACGTTGTCCCATTGCAGCCTCGACTTTGTCGGTTTTTAACTGGATACATGGAGCCTGCCCTCCGAGAGTGCTATCATTTTCACAAATAGTGGTTTCATTGCGACGTTCCTTTCGATGTAGCTGCACTCTCTTCACTACGCTGCTATTATCACCAGTGAATACTAGTCGTAATTCATACCTCCTCGTACATTCGCGAGGAGGGCAATCGCGCGTGGAAATTTATAAGCTTTTCATTACACTTTGCCTCCACGTGACTTTGTCGTCGTCGTTGATTCAGTTATCTCTTCCAATTACATTCATTTGTTGCCGCGGATCTAAAGGATTCTGGGATTTATGACGTTGCCCGTATTTTCGCGTTTTATTAACCTTTTAACCTTGAGTCATTAGATGCCTTTAAGTTTTTGCCTTCGAGTCTAAATTTCAACATGGCGTTGATCTCAAATGCGAATGTAGCAGCAGATTTATGACTTAGATCAACATTTAATGATGCTGGAGGTTGGATCGTTGGAATGCAACGAAATTCTGCTTTTCCTTGAACAGCGTTGATCATTCTTACTCAATATTTGGTCAGGACGCGAAAGAAATAATTTTTCAAGATCTAATTACGAAATCGGTACGAAAATTGTCATTTTTTTTCCAATTTGAACAAACAATTGCAGGATTTTATTTTGATCAATGAGAATGAGCAACATGACCCAGAATGGCTGGTACGTACTCGTGTCTGTTGCGCACCAGGTCACGAAAAGATCGATATCTCGACCCTTTCATACGGCGAGTTTATGGCAAGCCATTAAAATAGTTCACAGCTCATCGTCTTCGTCATAGTATCAGACGCGAGAAGCAAAGACGACGCTTCGAACGCTATTTACCACAGTAAGTGACGCTCTTGGGTCTCGTAGAGATGTGAAAATATATCGAAGGCCACGTCTACTCTCGTAAAGGAAGAGTTTCATTTATCCTCGAGAGGTGCTATATCCTCTCCTACCGAGTCTCCTTCTACCTTCAATACTATCTCAAGGAAATCCTTCTTTCACCCTCCTGATGCTTCGAAGACTCTCCGCGACCTCCAGTTTCTATCAGACCTTACCTGCACCCGCGTTCATCTTTATAAAATCTCATCTTCGCTTTTCAGGGTTATCGGAGAATTTTTCCAGATGTCCGGGCACTCTATCACCCCAACATTTACCTATAGGCTTGTCAAATGGTTCTCTAAAATGAGATTTCTTCACAAGGCGATTAGCTTTTTTTCTTCCTTTATATTTATTTCTCTAAAAGCAGCAAATGCCAAGTTGATAAAATTCATACATTTGGGACGAGCTTCCTTAACCCTAATTAACCCGGTTTCGTAGTCTTGAGGTTGCTATTTACTTTTTATTCAGTATATTGAAGTTTGCATCGTTGGAATGCAACGAAAAATCTATTTTTTATTAATTATTTTGATAATTAATTGACTCGTTCGAATTTTTCTAGTAAATTTACTTTTCGAATGGCGAAAAAGACTTTCTCGATATTGTCGACAAAC
>JBAJMU010000012.1:4363420-4426342 GCA_037952995.1 Hyposoter didymator | reverse complement strand
ATTATTTTGATAATTAATTGACTCGTTGCAATTTTTCTAGTAAATTTACTTTTCGAATGGCGAAAAAGACTTTCTCGTTATTGTCGACAAACACTGTATGAAAATTTGTTGCGACGCTATAAAAAATAATGAGTTTTCGTTGCATTTCGTCGATGCAAACTTCAACGTCCTGAATTTATGGGAATTAAGGTTCGCATCGTTGGAATGCAACGAAAAATCTATTTTTTATTTATTATTTTGATAATTAATTGACTCGTTCCAATTTTTCTAGTAAATTTAATTTTCGAATGGCAAAAAAGACTTTCTCGTTATTGTCGACAGACGCTGTATGAAAATTTGTTGCGACGCTATAAAAAATCATGAGTTTTCGTTGCATTTCATCGATGCAAACTTCAACATCATTTTTCTTCGGCATTACCATTTTCCAGAGGCTTGTTTTATTGCTGAATGAAATTTCCCATTGTGTGAACACGCAGGAAACTTTTCCAAGCTTCCCTAAGCGAGTAAGCCGAAGAAGAGTCTATACCCCTGCAAAGAACTATAACAATTTGTTACCAGTTCATTCCCAAGCTGCACACGGTTCGACGAAATGATCGGGTTGAGATGTTCTTGCTGTGCGTTCAGGAAACCACAAGAGTGATTCACTCCATCCAATCGACGCGAGTCTGCACTCCTACTTTCCCAATATATATCCTCCAGAGGCAAGTGAGATGGCTCTGTATTCGCGAAAAGCCTCTCTAGGGCCGATCCGGAGAATCGACGAAGCTTTCTCTGCATATTGATTAGACGGATGAAGCCACGATGAAGCCAAGCAAAGCTTCTGTCCTCGACGAGGATTTTTCCAACAAAAAACAAACGTATCCTGAAACTGTTTACCTTTAAATTCACAAACTCATTGTACAGCAGAATCCTCATTTTATTACAAATATCGTTTGCCCGACGTACGTGAACCTGGCATTTCCGTTTGTAGTTATTTATTCAATTATTTTTTATTTATTTCCAATTTTTAGGAATTTTTCTTTCAATAGTTACTCGTCATTAAATCCTTCCCAGGACTGGAGTCGTAATTTTTTTGATTCTAGTTTCTCGAAACCCTGCCACAAACGTTCTGAGCTTACATAGCCGTTTGCCTGTCATTCCGTCGGTTATTTTCCAGCATCCGCAGCATCTCAGTCACTAACAGCAATTCTATCATAATAACTTAAGCTTTTTGTTACAAAACCTAAGTCACGTTCAGTTTCCAATGGAACAGCAGTTACTAGCCTTTGATATCGAAAATGGCTTTCCGTTTCACCAAACCCTGTGGGTCTTTGTGGTAATTTCAGCGAACCTGCAATCCCTAACTGCAGAGCCTGTGCATTATGGTTAAAAAACTGTGCCAAAGGAGATAATCCATACACAGGATCACAGAGATTGTAATATCCTCCAATTTGGAACGCTCGTTATTACTGATGATAATAAAGAATGCTGAGTTGGCAGGGAGTTCAGGAACAGCACGTGCAACTGGGGCGCGATATATTGATAACGCTAATTAATTAACAGTTCCAGTTCAGGTTGAATGAGGTCTTTATTCATTATTGTTACAGTTTATATTCGAACACTTGGTTCCAATGACACAGGAGTTCGTAACGTTGGGCTCTAACAGAAAATACTTGTTCCATTGATTTTTTATTCAATTTTAAGAACTATGACAGTTTTCGTACGGATTTTCTCTTTGGATACTGAAAAAAAATCGTTTTATGGTCCTGGCCAAATATTTAATCAGAATCTCAATAGAAAACCAGAATTTCAATGGATTCCAACGAAAAATTACGTTTTTTATTAATTGTTTGTGCAATTTTAAAAACCATGACAATTTTCGTACGGATTTTCTCTTTGGATACTGAAAAAATATCGTTTTATGGTCCTGACCAAATATTAAATCGGATTCTCAATAGAAAAACAGAATTTCAATGCATTCCAACGAAAAATTACGTTTTTTATTAATTGTTTGTGCAATTTTAAAAACCGTGACAATTTTCGTACGGATTTTCTCTTTGGATACTAAAAAAATATCGTTTTATGGTCCTAGCCAAATATTAAATCAGAATCTCAATAGAAAAAATAGAATTTCGTTGCATTTCAATGAAAAACATTTTTCTATTGATTGTTTCTTAAATTTCAAAAACCATGACAATTTTCGTACAAATTTTTCCTCTGCTCAAGGAAAAGTATCGTCGTGGTGTTTTTGTATCCGAGTTTTCATTGGCGTTGTTCCGTACCCGCATGACTGGCAATTAACAAAGCATAAAGTGGGTCGACGCGCCTTGAATCTGACTTTGTGGCTGTTAGTCATTCGGACATCTTCAAATTACTATTGTTGATGGGATTGACAATAAGCTAATGAAATGACGTTGTTCAGTTAATAACTTTTGCTGCTGCTTTTGAATATTTCTCATTCACGCGATCTTGTCTATTTTCGTCGAATTTTCTCGTTAACTAAACATCCTCGAGCAACCGTCTTTATAGTTACCGCTCAATATGTCCAGAGCACCAGATGAACCGTTCTTTCAGTTTTGCTACAAAATTATCTCATTACTCGTCACTCCATCGCGGGTTTTCTATATCGCGAGGTTCTTCGCACGCGAGTGCGGCTATAAATATACTTTTAGAATGCTGGTGTTCACTCGTGTCGTTTAATTGTCTGATCGATACAGAATTCCCATTTCGCCGAATGGCTCTTGGCCATTGCTGATTGTGTTCAAGCCGGGCATGTGCTACTATGACCGAGGTGTGGAGTAGGCAAATATTTGAATTGCGGGTGGGGTGTACTATGTGACGTCAAAGCCAAGCTCGAAAGACCGGAGCGAGGTTGAATAAGACTGGAGCTAGTGTCTTGCACCAAAAGAGTCGGACAGCTCCTTCGGGTTTTGCAGAAATCGTAGGGGAAAATTAACAAACAATCATACGTAATGGAAAATTTGGTGATTCGTGCCTTTGACACGATTAGCTCGATGGGGAAGCTTTGATTTTTCTCATTTAACGAAATAGGACGTAGCGGTACACTGGGAAGAAAATTTTGTTGAAAAAGATGGAAATTTCGTTCGATACGTTCGACTAAATGTTTTTTTTGAATAATTCCAAAAATAGTGTCATTGCAGCAAGAAATATTTTNAATCATTCAAATTATTCCGAGTCCACGTACTTTTCGCTTTAAATTTCGCTGACAATTCCGTTAGGAACCAAATTTACTGCCAAAATAACGAAAATGATGAAATTATCAAAAAATATACATCGTATTCAACAAAATCTCGACGATTTTTAACAAAATTCCATTTCCAGTGAATAAATAAAATTCAACGCGTCCGTGTTTCTCAATTTTGTGAGGATTTCAATTTTTTTTCGTATTTTTATTAATGATTTGTTCAATTTTTAAAATCATTCAAATTATTCCGAGTCCACGTACTTTTCCGCTCACCAAATATTCTGCAAAAATAACGAAAATTGTGAAATTATCAAAAAAATATTTAGTTCACGGTATTCAACAAAATCTCGACGATTTTTAACAAAATTTCATTTCCAGTGTAATAGGCTTGGTAAATAAATGACAGCAGAGGCTCCTGTCACATCCGTTATGAAAAAAGGCTTTGAATCCGTTGCTCCAACTGGCAGGGATTAAATTAAATGTAGGCTATCGTTTTAGCATGTATAATGTTTATCATATGTTGACTCTAACGTCGTTTTCTCATTGCTCGTAAGTCACTCTCTCGTTTCGTTATAATTCAAAGACAAGGAGCATGTATAATACATCCATGAATATATATCCATTCCGACAAGGCGTTCAAGCCCTTTTGGCGGTGATGGTGGGCGTTGAGGTCGTCTTGGCAGCTTCCTTTGTGGGCTTTTGAGACCCGAGGCGATTCTCTTTCGACGGAAGTCCTCTGCTACGTGTATATACTACCACGAGCAGTCAGCAGCATCATGCGGAGGATGTTACAATTAATGCTGACCGGGCCTCGTTAGCACGTTTCCTTTTTCCCTGACTCATTCCAATAGCACGAGTGGACCAACGGACGTACACGGTGTCCGAGCTCGAGAGTAAGAGACGAGCAAACGCATAAAACCAACGAAAGCCCACCAATAAATTTCTTGCTGTTGGAACCAACGCCATAAAACACGCAAACGTCGATTCGAGCCAAATAAAAGAGAAAATAATGTAGATACTGATGCATATTCAATGCAGTGCCACCCTTGGAAGAGAAAAAGGGATAAAAATATGGGAATAACACGGGGACGTGAAAAATGATGACACCGAAGTTCGCAACGTTCTGGTCCAACGAAAAATACTTTTTCTATTCATTATTTTATTTAATTACAAAACCCATGACCATTTTCTTATCGATTTTGTCTTTGGATACTAAAAAAATATCGTTTTACTGTCCTGACGAAATATTTAACGAGAATCATCAACTCTGCTCAAGAAATAACAGAATTTGGCGACAGTCGTTCCTCTGAATTCTCTTCGCCAGGAAGATTTGATGCAAACGTTCCTTCAGGTGTCTGCTAAATCGAAATTTCCCGATTACGAAGAACGTCAGAGGAAAAAAAAAAGGTTTCAACGTCAAATGTCGAACTGCTGCTCGATTTTTTTCCTCACTCCCTGTTATCGACAGCGAGAGCTAGTGGAAGCGGAGCTGTTGCCTCTGATTTAATGGAACGCCACTCTAGCTACGTGTGTGCTTTTCCTATTGTGATGCTCTTTGTACCAGATCGTGGGGGCTTCGTATTTTCGAGAGTGTTGACCGGAAGATCGAACTGTTCGGCACCGATGATCGAATCGTTGAATCTTTCGATTTTTATCGCAACTGGCCACGTGCTCGAAAGTCGACTGACGAGCTTCGAGAAAAACGGGAAAAAAAGACTCGATAAACGATTATGATTACGCCATCGTGCTCTCCTTCTCTCTCCACCCATCCCCTTCATCACCAATACGCATTTGATTGCAAAACCGCGACGCACCAGGATGCCAATACCACGCGGGCATGTTTGGTCACTGACAGACTGGAACAAGCAATATCTTTCAGCATCCAAACCAGTGCAGCCATTCCTGATGATCCGTAATATCTCTTAATCGTACAAAATAATGGAAATAATATTTGAACCTTCCAGTTGTGTCCATTTTTTATTTTATTCATTCGCATTTAACGAAAGCAGCAATTTTTCCAGTAAATATCTTTTTTGATCTTCTGTTTCATAAACCATGGATTTTTATTCTTATTTCACGTTCAAATGCCATCGGAATATTTCGGAGCAACTGCTTCGGATGATCCTTCCGAAGTAAATGCAAGAAAAGCATGGAGAACGAAGAGCATAACATATTTTTTCGTTCATGCGAAGAAAAATGAACACTTACGTTTTGCAATGATTGCAGTGATCCGTATACGAAACATAAAAGCTCGTATGGGATCGTGAGTTTTACTCTTTGGTACTAAATTCAACGTCAACCGTTAACGGTGCAGTTAAAATGGTTTTTAATGCTGCAGAATGATTTTGAAGTTTGCATCGTTGCAATGCAACGAAAAATATATTTTTTATTTATTATTTTGATAATTAATTGACTCGTTCGAATTTTTCTAGTAAATTTACTTTTCGAATGGCGAAAAAGACTTTCTCGTTGTTGTCGACAAACACTGTATGAAAATTTGGTGCGATGCTATAACAAAATGATGAGTTTTCGTTGCATTTCAACGATGCAAACTTCAACGTCCTGAATTTATGGGAATTAAGGTTCGCATCTTTGCAATGCAACGAAAAATATATTTTTTATTTATCATTTTGATAATTAATTGACTCGTTGGAATTGTTCTAGTAAATTTACTTTTCGAATGGCGAAAAAGACTTTCTCGTTGTTGTCGACAAACACTATGAAAATTTGGTGCGATGCTATAACAAAATGATGAGTTTTCGTTGCATTTCAACGATGCAAACTTCAACGTCCTGAATTTATGGGAATTAAGGTTCGCATCTTTGCAATGCAACGAAAAATATATTTTTTATTTATCATTTTGATAATTAATTGACTCGTTGGAATTGTTCTAGTAAATTTACTTTTCGAATGGCGAAAAAGACTTTCTCGTTGTTGTCGACAAACACTATGAAAATTTGGTGCGATGCTATAACAAAATGATGAGTTTTCGTTGCATTTCAACGATGCAAACTTCAACGTCCTGAATTTATGGGAATTAAGGTTCGCATCTTTGCAATGCAACGAAAAATATATTTTTTATTCATTATTTCGATAATTAATTGACTCGTTGGAATTTTTCCAGTAAATTTACTTTTTGAATGGCCCAAAAGACTTTCTCGTTGTTGTCGAAAAACACTGTATGAAAATTTGGTGCGATGCAAACTTCAGCATCATGCTGCAGAGGAAATGAAGCAGAGTACAGTAAAAATATAAAAATCCTCCTCCTCATTGTTGCTTCTTTTTTTGCTTCTCATTGTAGTCGTAATCAAATTCATGGAAAGTTGCATTGCCAATGAATTTCGCTGGGCCTGCCCGATGTATACGTCACTATACGAGAGCTCCGAAAAAAATATGTTCTCGTATGCATAAATATGAATACTCGTACACAGGACTCAGTCACACACTCTTATAATCGAGGTTGATAATGAATTTATACGGGACGAAAATGCAACGAATCCCCGTGGTTTGCCATGCCCCACTGTTTGACGGTATAGTAGGTCAATGAAATTATAAAACGGTAGTGCCGGGCAAAGCGCAATAAATAGAGGCAACCCGAAGGCGATAAAGAGAGAGAGAAAAACGCTGGAGGCTGAATTTTGTCGGTGACACATAAATGCTGAATATTAAACGAAAAATCTTAAAATTTTTGAGGCTTTGAGGTAAAAACGATTTGAGCGAGAGCTGCGTAACAATTTTTTTTCGTCTCGTTGGGAAAAAGTGAACTCGAGGACCACATTCGAGACTTTTTTTATTTTTTCCTGGAAAACTCGTCAATCCTCCCAGTTACTGTGTCTCGCGTAATTAAATTCTTAACGCCCGTCAAGGATCTGCGGGGACGCTTCACTCCATTTCCGATCTATGCACTTTTTTGTTCGTTCCTTCAATAAATTAAAACTTGAGCAATTTCGTTTGGTCTGTCAAGGAGAGACTTTCCGGACGGGGGGGGTCACCACGCCAGCTTGATTGGCTTCGCCCCCAACCATCTCCTCTATATTGCGATAAACTGATTGCTTTCTATCCGTGTCCCACACTCCCTAGATCGCTTCGATCCTCCACCAGATATATCTCTACACAGAGCTCCATACATACAGATGTAAAAACGTCTAGTACACGTCAATACATCACCACCTGTCTTTCGATTCGTCCAGCATTCTCTCTCATTCAATTAAGCCAACCGCATCCAGCTCGTCTTGTTCGCAGGTATCAAGCAAAAGCTAGAACCGTTGAATCAGATTAATGGTCTCCCAGGAACAGTCTCCTCTTTCCACTTGCATCAATTCGCGTCGACACTGTCTACACGACTCTTGTTACGACATCCAACCAATCTCGTTCGTCCATCAAAGCCACAATGATTAATGTTGATCGATGATAATCGCTCGAATGATTTTGCCAAATTTTCCTACTTGCTCGCTTTTTTGTTCGGGCTTCCTGGCTCCCGGTATTTAAAAGATTAATACCTCCAAGGACTCGGGGTATTCGGGACTTTTTAAGGTCGAACCGTGGGAAAAGACATCGTCCCAACGAAATAAACCTCCGGTATTTCACATTAATGTGACGATATATTGTACAGACTGCAGGAGTCGTACCATCTGCTGGGTATATTATTACCAACAAGTCACTACGCACCGCGCCAACGTTCCATGACACGATAACTACACAACGGAGCCAACGAAATTCTATATGATTCGCCGGAGGAAACTTATATTTCTACAGCGCGCCTTCCACATTCGTATCGAACATGCCTCGCGTTTATATCTCATTCTTATATGGAAAATTGGTGCTCGCGATTCTTCGAGACAAGCCAAGCGCGTAGATAATTTGATGAGTCACAGCCAGGCGTTGTGTTCGTTACGAGGATTGTCCACTGGGCATGATGGATCACGGCACTGTTTAATTCACAATACCACTGGCCGACATGATCGATTGTAATAACTACTCATTCGCGAGATAATACAGAAATCGGAATAATTCGAATCGTGGTGAAATAATCACGAGGCAACTTTATGGAATTATGATATTGAAGTTCGCATCGTTGCAATGCAACGAAAAATATATTTTTTATCAATTATTTTGATAATTAATTGACTCGTTGGAATTTTTCTAGTAAATTTACTTTTCGAATGGCAAAAAAGACTTTCTCGTTATTGTCGATAAACTCTGTATGAAAATTTGGTGCGATGCTATAACAAAATCATGAGTTTTCGTTGCATTTCAACGATGCAAACTTCAACGTCCTGAATTTATGGGAATTAAGGTTCCCATCGTTCGAATGCAACGAAAAATAGATTTTTTATCAATTATTTTGATAATTAATTGACTCGTTGGAATTTTTCTAGTAAATTTACTTTTCGAATGGCGAAGAAGACTTTCTCGTTATTGTCGATAAACTCTGTATGAAAATTCGGTGCGATGCTATAACAAAATAATGAGTTTTCGTTGCATTTCATCGATGCAAACTTCAACGTCCTGAATTTATGGGAATTAAGGTTCGCATCGTTGGAATGCAACGAAAAATATATTTTTTATTTATTATTTTGATAATTAATTGACTCGTTGGAATTTTTCTAGTAAATTTACTTTTCGAATGGCGAAAAAGACTTTCTCGTTATTGTCGATAAACTCTGTACGAAAATTTGGTGCGATGCTATAAAAAATCATGAGTTTTCGTGGCATTTCAACGATGCAAACTTTAACGTCCTGAATTTATGGGAATTAAGGTTCCCATCGTTGGAATGCAACGAAAAATATATTTTTTATTCATTATTTTGATAATTAATTGACTCGTTGGAATTTTTCTAGTAAATTTACTTTTCGAATGGCGAAAAAGACTTTCTCGTTATTGTCGACAAACACTGTATGAAAATTTGGTGCGATGCTATAAAAAATAATGAGTTTTCGTTGCATTTCATCGATGCAAACTTCAACGTCCTGAATTTATGGGAATTAAGGTTCGCATCGTTGGAATGCAACGAAAAATATATTTTTTATTTATTATTTTGATAATTAATTGACTCGTTGCAATTTTTCTAGTAAATTTACTTTTCGAATGGCGAAAAAGACTTTCTCGTTATCGTCGAAAAACACTGTATGAAAATTTGGTGCGATGCTATAAAAAATAATGAGTTTTCGTTGCATTTCATCGATGCAAACTTTAACGTCCTGATTTTATGAGAATTAACGTTCGCATCGTTGGAATGCAACGAAAAATCAATTTTTTATTCATTATTTTGATAATTAATTGACTCGTTGGAATTTTTCTAGTAAATTTACTTTTCCAATGGCGAAAAAGACTTTCTCGTTATCGTCGACAAACACTGTATGAAAATTTTGTGCGACGCTATAAAAAATCATGAGTTTTCGTTGCATTTCATCGATGCAAACTTCAACGTCCTGAATTTATGGGAATTAAGGTTCGCATCGTTGGAATGCAACGAAAAATAAATTTTTTATTCATTATCTTGATAATTAGTTGACTCGTTGGAATTTTTCTACTAAATTTACTTTTCTAATGGCGAAAAATTCTTCCTCCATTCACCGTTTGTCCAATTTCAAAAACCTGACGATTTTCGTTCGAATTTTGCGTTTGGATGCTCAAAAAAAATTGTTTTATCGTCCCGACGAAATATTCAATAAAAAAAATAAGTAAAAAATAGATCATGGTGTTTTTTTTTGTCCCACAGGATGGAAGATGTCATTGACCTTGGTGGATTTGGGATAGACGAGATTGGAAACTCTCCAGCGTCGTATTACTCCATTGACAAGATCGTCGTGTGTAATTTAGTGATCGGAGAGTCAGGAGGGTTGCAAGGATTATTGTCGAGACCGGCAGCCTTAATTGGGGGTGCCAGGGTGGCGATGCGACGATGAGTCCGGCGAGGGTCCAGGAGCAGCGGCGCGTCACCCGACACCCCCGAACTAAAGGGTTCGTACATTATTCTCATTCCGGACTCGGTACAAACGCCTTGTTCGACGACACGAGATCCTCGATTCCTGGCTCTGCCATCGGTCTTGATGCTCTTCGGCTGAAACGACCCGATACCAACGACACCAACGGCATTCAACATCGAACAATCAACGGGCCATGGACCTCGACGAGACGAGGAACGGAACTGGCGACCCCGACAACGATTACTCCAACATTTACTTTTACGTTGGTGAGCGGATGGAAACCGCCACCTTTCGTTCTGATCACGTCACCAACAAGGAGCTCAAAGGTCAGTTTATTCTTATCCAACAAAATTCCTCATAATTCCATGGGATCCATGGAAAAATACATTTTCCTCTTAATTATTTATTCAATTTCAAAAACCATGACAATTTTCTCACGTATTTTGTGTTTGGATGCTAAAAAAATATCGTTCGATCGTCCTGACTGAATATCGAATGAAAATCCTGAGCTCTGCTCAAGGATTTTGAGTTCCAATTCGCAAATAATAAGAAAATTGTGGAAATTTGTTATTTTTTTTTACGAAGTATTTAAAAAATCGTGTAGAATCTTCGCGACCATTACGAATCGAGTTTTTTTTCATCTTTTAATTTCTCAACATTCACAATATTCCGAAAGCACCGGGAAACAAAATCAAGTTTATCGATAAATATTTTTTGCATTTTTTTGAAGAAATTTTCTCAACTAAACGTTAATTTTTAAATAACCAGCTTCCTAATCACCGAGAAATTTTGACACGACCTCTTAAATACTCCATAGAGACACATTCTAAATTTTCCGTATTTTTTCATCATTTTATTCCAACCCTTAAGGTCGTTGAAGTAACGATGATTGAATTCTTTGATTCTGGCACTTTTTTACACAAAGTATTCACACAGGAGGTCGTGTATACAAATCTCACGACGATTACGAAGCAATTTATTGAAAAATGAACACTAAAAAATTTCATAGGTGCTCAACACCTTCAAAGAAAAAGAGAATTTCGTTGCATCCGAACGATGCAAATACGAATAATATTTTGTTTCCGAGGGATGAAAATTCAGGGTCGATTTTGCTCGCAGTGTGGAATTTCGTTAGTTGACAGTGATTAGAAATGGACTGATTAATTTGCAGAGAGTATGAATGCAAAGTTGGAGCTTGGCAGGGTCAGCATCCGAGGGATTAGGGAATTATAAGCTCGTGTTCTTTGCCACTATAATTCGTAGGAGGTCTCTCTGTATGGACACGATTCTATATTCTCTGTTATTCGGTATATAGCACTCGGTAGATTGCTACATTAAGCACGAGAGCTTTAGCCAGAGGAGGAGGATCGTAGAGTGGGAGGGAAAGCGAAGAATCGATTCTTGCCCCACAGACATCTATTAATGCACTTGCCTGTCCCGTTCGTCTCGCGCGGCAACCATTCTCTTCGAAAATCTGATCGATACTATAATAATGGCTTAGTACAAACTATTATATGCCTTCGCATCACGCGCGTACGACGCTTCCCCGGAAATTACAAAACCAAGAGGGACAAACCACCTCAAACTCCAATAAACCTCGTGCACCTTTGAAACTTTGACCCTCGACTATAAAAAAAAATAAAGGACGATGCACAATGACAAAACTGCAAAGTCGTCACGAGTTTTCGTAAAAAATGAAAGACGAGGGATTATTAAAAAAAAGGGGTTGGCAACTTTGAGAAAAATTCTATTTTACACTGAAAAGAATTTTTTTTTTTTCGAAAGATCGATATTTTGTTCGATACGTTCGAGTAAAATAAATTATTCGACATAAGGGAGGCTTAATAAATGGGGGAGGGAAACTATAACTTGTGGCAAACGCGCGGTTGGTGGTCGGTGGCCGAACCACAAGAATGTAATATCCTCACTCGGCCACATAATATTTCATCAATAGAGGGCGGTGGCTTAATTAATGGGAGCAAACTTGCATATTCTCGTGAACGGTAGCTTACTCGGAAATATTGTTTAGGAGTCAATTATCCCTGAATTCCAAGTGCTCAACGTCTATAACGACTCTTGTTAGTTTTTCATTATTCCATGGAGAGTTTGGACGTTGACGAAGGAAACTCGAGTATTTTATTGCTAGGATTATCCATTTATTCTCTTTCCAATAATTCATACAATATTTTGTATGATACTAAAGTTTGCATCGTTGCAATGCAGCGAAAAACATATTTTTCATTTATTATTTTGATAATTAATTGACTCGTTACAATTTTTCTAGTAAATTTACTTTTCGAATGGCGAAAAAGACTTTCTCGTTATTGTCGACAAACACTGTATGAAAATTTGGTGCGATGCTATAAAAAATAATGAGTTTTCGTTGCATTTCAACGATGCAAACTTCAACGTCCTGAATTTATGGGAATTAAGGTTCGCATCGTTGGAATGCAACGAAAAATATATTTTTTATTCATTATTTTGATAATTAAGTGACTCGTTGGAATGTTTCTAGTAAATTTACTTTTCGAATGGCGAAAAAGACTTTCTCGTTATTGTCGACAAACGCTGTATGAAAATTTTGTGCGACGCTATAAAAAATCATGAGTTTTCGTTGCATTTCATCGATGCAAACTTCAACGTCCTGAATTTATGGGAATTAAGGTTCGCATCGTTGGAATGCAACGAAAAATATATTTTTTATTCATTATTTTGATAATTAATTGACTCGTTGGAATTTTTCTAGTAAATTTACTTTTCGAATGGCGAAAAAGACTTTCTCGTTATTGTCGACAAACGCTGTATGAAAATTTGGTGCGACGCTATAAAAAATCATGAGTTTTCGTTGCATTTCATCGATGCAAACTTCAACGTCCTGAATTTATGGGAATTAAGGTTCGCATCGTTGGAATGCAACGAAAAATATATTTTTTATTCATTATTTTGATAATTAATTGACTCGTTGGAATTTTTCTAGTAAATTTACTTTTCGAATGGCGAAAAAGACTTTCTCGTTATTGTCGACAAACGCTGTATGAAAATTTTGTGCGACGCTATAAAAAATCATGAGTTTTCGTTGCATTTCAACGATGCAAACTTCAACGTCCTGAATTTATGGGAATTAAGGTTCGCATCGTTGGAATGCAACGAAAANCAACGAAAAATATATTTTTTATTTATTATTTTGTGAATTAATTGACTCGTTGGAATTTTTCTAGTAAATTTACTTTTCGAATGGCGAAAAAGACTTTCTCGTTATTGTCGACAAACGCTGTATGAAAATTTGGTGCGACGCTATAAAAAATCATGAGTTTTCGTTGCATTTCATCGATGCAAACTTAACGTCATATATTTTTGCTCGTTTCGGGCTCAAGAGAAAGCCGCGCTATTGTAAAAGCTCGAGGAGTTGGTCGGATTTGCTTACACCTCGCGTGGGGGCTGCCAATGATATTGGCCTCAACAAAATAATGAATAAATTGAGCGGGCCACAATAAAAATCATAATCGTCCATCGTACATGCATGATTCACGTTTCATTATCCTATCAAACTCAATGAATGGGATACACATAGTAAAGTGAGCTCACTCACTCACTCACTCACTCGGTGTCCCCTGCTCTGGTGGACACAACAGTTGGGAGTCCCTCGGAGTGACACGGCCCTGGTATTTTTTTCCGGTTGCCTTGTCCCAGCAGCAAAACGTAATCTGCTTTCTTGTTCTATCGTTTTGAGCTCGTGAGTCTGTCTGTCTTTGGCCCTGTACGGTTCCCTTGCTGCTAGTTTCTTCAAAGCCCCTCTCGCGCTCGAGTCTCTGCGCGGCGTGGACGGAAACGGGAACGATAATCTCGCGTGTAAAGCAGAGAGACGAGGCGTGCACGACGCTAGTCATCGTCGCTCGTATCACGAAGCTCAAGTGCCCAAAGTAAGGCCATGCTGCTGCGAGATCTATAGAAGGCAGACAATTTGTTTACACGTCTCGTGCGATGTCTATACCGCGAGATATCAACTTTATACGAAGAACCGATCGAACCTCGCGACGGCATAATGCACTGGAGGAAACAGCAGCAACGCTCGCTCCTTCCATTGTCACTAATCGTCGGTAAATAACACTCGAACGCCGATCGTCTGCTAGTCATACAAACGCGTACGCGTCACAGTGTGCTCTTGCGCTTAATTGCTCGGCAATCCCACTCGATATCGTCGGCTCCTTCGCGTCGTATGATCCGGGCCTCGGGCTTACACAAGGACCTCGTAAATATCATAGTTTCTTCGGGCTCATGCTTTTCTACGGGTGTGCTTGCCTCCCGACTCGTCATTACTCCCCCGCCACCATCCTTTCTCCCTTTTTTATCCTCCGGACAGCCGCCAGTCCTTGCGGCCACTCCTCGATCTCCATCTCTGTGCCTCCAAGACAAATCGTCCGTAAATTAGAGTCACGAATGTATAGTTGACCAGACGGAAGCCTCGCAACGATCTGTACGCGATCTCGATACACTCTGCGGTAATTATTTCCTCAGGAAAATGAAATGACAGGTTGCAGCTTTGAGAATGAACGAAAAATATTTTGGGATCTATTATTTATTGAATTTTGCTATTTTTCTTGTCGATTGAGAATTTGGCTGGCAAGCGAGGATCGTTTTATTGTCCAGACTAAATATTGAATAATAATTATGGGCTCTAACGAAAAAATGACAGAATTTCGTTGCATTCCAACCCAAAAAAATTCATTTTTGCAGAATTTTTGTTTTTCGACATTATTTTTTTCATATTTAAAATTACACGAATCAAATAGAATCGTCAGGGTTGTTACTCGAGCGTTGGAAATACATTGTAGAATTATTATTTTATTTATTTTAACGATTTTTCAATTATTTATCGCCTTCCAAAGCGACTGGGTTAATAACACCCCCAATGACTATTACGTCGCAATCCGGAGGTGTGACACTTAAGGATTAAGGATCTAAACCCAAAATCTTTTTCTTATATCGAAAATTACAATTTTTGAATAATTTTTCGTAAAAAAAAAGTCAATTTTGCAGAATTTTTGTTTTTCGACATTTTTTTCATATTTAAAATGACACGAATCAAATAGAATCGTCAGGGTTGTTACTCGAGGGTTGAAAATACATTGTAGAATTATTATTTTATTTATTTTAACGATTTTTCAATTATTTATCGCCTTCCAAAGCGACTGGGGTTAATAACACCCCCAATGACTATTACGTCGCAATCCGGAGGTGTGACACTTAAGGATTAAGGATCTAAACCCAAAATCTTTTTCTTATATCGAAAATTACAATTTTTGAATAATTTTTCGTAAAAAAAAAGTCAATTTTGCAGAATTTTTGTTTTTCGACATTTTTTTCATATTTAAAATGACACGAATCAAATAGAATCGTCAGGGTTGTTACTCGAGGGTTAAAAATACATTGTAGAATTATTATTTTATTTATTTTAACGATTTTTCAATTATTTATCGCCTTCCAAAGCGACTGGGGTTAATAACACGTCCAATGACAATTACGTCACAATCCGGAGGTGTGACACTTAAGGATTAAGGATCTAAACCCAAAATCTTTTTTTTATATCGAAAATTACAATTTTTGAATCATTTTTCGTAAAAAAAAGTCAATTTTGCAGAATTTTTGTTTTTCGACATTTTTTTCATATTTAAAATTACACGAATCGAATAGAATCGTCAGGATTGTTACTCGAGCCTTGAAAATACATTGTAGAATTATTATTTTATTTATTTCAACGATTTTTCAATTATTTATCGCCTTCCAAAGCGACTGGGGCCGATAACACGTCCAATGACAATTACGTCACAATCCGGAAGCCTGACACTCAAGGGTCAAGGATCTGAACCCATAATCGGTAGGAAAATTGTCGTGGTTTTCGAAATTTAACAAACGATCAGCAGAAAAAGTTTTTTTCGGTCGCGAACTTTTGTACAAAAGCCTCAACGCTCGCTGTTGCTTATACTTTCCGGCCTAAATAATTGCAGTCTCCCGGAACGAGCAGTCGCACCCCCTGGACGTATAACCGCACCGTCTCTGTTCTCCTCTCGTATATATACACGTCGAATTAACTCTCGCATATAAATTGCCGTTTAAAGAGGACATTCGCGTACTTGCAAACGTTGCGAATGTGCCCTCGCAAACGTATGTATATTCTCGTGTCGACGTTGAAAAGTACTGGCAACGCATGCTACTCCATCTGGAATTGCATTGCACTGGTGCCGAATGCACGCTCGACCAAAGATATTCTCGGGTCGTCTCGGCCTTCTCGGAATTCGAGCTTCCTCCTGCTTTTGCCACAGCTCTCGCTGCGGTGAATCTACTTTTGAGTCTTTCGCTTCTCTACCAACAAATTTCCGTGCTCTCAACATACTCGCGGCTACTTTCCTTTCGGCTGCATCGCATTTCTCACGAGGATGCTGCATAGTCGCACATAATTATTGGCAAAGCGTTGTTTTGATCGAAATTGATTTACAAGGCTGAAAATCTTGGCGAAAAGCTCTGCGTCCGCCTCGGTGTGTTCAAACTTTATCCCGCACAGCTTCTGGCACTCCCCCGTCTCGTCCTGTTCCTCTCTCGCGAGTAAGATTGATCGCTCCTGACTCATCACCCGGAGAGCACTGTGAATATAAATATTTGCAACCTCCTGCCGCCGCCGCCGCTTCATTCAGTCAGCTTTTTTCTTCTTTACTGTCAGGATTTTCCATCAGCCAGCAATTTTTTTCCTTTCCATCCGTTGCTTCATATTACGTTCAAGCAAAATCTTTATCATTTCTTTTTACGCGATCAATTCGATCGATTTTCGCGAACCGAAAAGTACGTGGACTCGGAATAATTTGAATGATTTTGAAAATTGAACAAATCATCGATAAAAATGGGAAAAAAAAATTAAAATCGTCACAAAATTGAGAAACACAGACGCGCTGAATTTTATTTATTCACTGGAAATGGAATTTTGTCAAAAATCGTCGATATTTTGTTGAATTCGGTAAACTTAATATTTTTTTATTAATCTCAAAAAATTTTGGTTATTTTGGCAGAATATTTAGTTTCTGACAGAATCGTCAGCGAAATTTACGAGTGGAAGGACAAAAATTTGCTTCGGAATAATTTGAATGATTTTAAAAATTAAACGAATCATTAATAAAAATACGAAAAAAAAATTGGAAATACTCACAAAATTGAGACGCGCTGAATTTTATTTATTCACTGGAAATAGAATTTTGTTAAAAATCGTCGATATTTTGTTGAATTCGGTAAACTAAATATTTTTTTATAAATCTCAAAAATTTTTGGTTATTTTGGCAGAATATTTAGTTTCTGACAGAATCGTCATCGAAATTAACGAGTGGAACGACAAAAATTTGCTTCCGAAGAGACTTTCTAAAATATTTCTTGCTGCGGTGACACTATTTTTGGAATTATTAAAAAAAAACGTTTAGTCGAACGTATCGAACAAAATTTCCATCTTTTTCAACAAAATTTTCTTCCCAGTCTTCATTTTTTTTTCTTCCTCGATCTGGGCCAAGCGTTTTTTTGGTTTTTGTCATTTTCACCGACGTTCAAGTTGTTGCTACGTACTCCGGTTCCTTTCGCGTGCGGATACACAGTCCCTCATCCCAGCTGGAGCATAAATGAACGATTTTTCTTCCTCCTCTTCTGCACACCGCTCTCTCCTTTATTCTGACGTTTTTCCTCCCTGCTCTGCCCTGCCAAATCGGATCCCTCACCTATTTTTTTTCTTTCGAACGCGCTCCGCTTTCGAGCTCCACGTTTCCACGGGTAACCTAGGGGTTGCCAGGTAGTATTACGCTCCAACGAACAGTCGTAACTTCAACGAGCGTACGCGGCTGTAAAGAACCGTTCTACTCTTCGTACAACACCATCGTCATTTGTAGTTTCGTACGTTTTTTTTTATATTCACCGTTTTTTTTCTTTTTTGAAAATTCATCCTCACTTTCCTCCAGTTTAGATTTCGATTACATTTCGTGCTGGCACTGTCGCTGACTTTGCTTCACGTTCTGTCTCTCAAGTTCACGATCTTGGGCTCTAACGAAAAATACATTTTTCCATTAATTATTTATTTAATTTCAAAAACCATGATTTTCAGTTTGGATCGTAAAAAAAAATCGTTTCACTATCTCGACCAAATATTGGATAAAAATTATGAGCTCTGCTTGAGAAAAAAAAACGAATTTCGTTAAAAAAACGAAAAATCAACGATTGACAATAATCTTTCTTCATTTACGCGGAGAAAAAAAAAGTTTTTTGCTGTTTCCTCGTAAATTTTTGCAAAAATCGTAAATTTTTGATTTTTCTTTTTTTTTTTTACGTTTGCTTTGTAAATTTGTAAACGAAAAAAAACGAATTTCGTTAAAAAAACGAAAAATCAATTATTAACAATAATCTTTCTTCATTAACGCGGGAAAAAAGAAAATTTTTTGCTTTCCTCGTAAATTTTTGCAAAAATCGTAAATTTTTTATTTTTCTTGTTTTTTTTTTACGTTTGTTTTGTAAATTTGTAAACGAAAAAAACGAATTTCGTTAAAAAACGAAAAATCCACGATTGACAATAATCTTCTCCATTTACGCCGAGAAAAAAATTTTTTTTTGCCATTTCCTCGTAAATTTTTTAAAAAATCGTAAATTTTTTTTTTTTTTTTTTTTTGTNACTTTGCTTTGTAAATTTGTAATTTTCCATTAATCAGGGTGTGTAGGTTGATGAGTAATTCAGATGGTGATGGTGTTGTTTTATTCGCTCATGTGGTTATTTATTATTTAACATGTTATTACTCACTTTTGATATTTACGTAATCATGAATTATATTTCGTTAATGAGCTGTCAGAAAACTGCTACCAGCGTTCTGCAACATTGATCGATCCACAACCGGATAATATTAATTTACTACGGTTAACCGTACGCGATCGTTATATCGAGTTGATTTGTTTAAACAGCACCGTTTCATCACAAATACGATTATTGAATGAGGAGAATTGTTTGCGTTTCGATATTAAATTAGTGGCCATATCAGTCGATTGCATGGATTTGTACGAGCGCAATATTTTATCGGAAACGTTGCTGATACGAATACGAACTCCCCCGGGCCCGGGGTGTTTGCATTTTGATAGGAAATTGTTGGATATCGCGAGATTTATGTGTTACTCGAGAATCTAATTAATTCGTGACACTCGAGTTGGCAATTTTTTTCGTCCAACGAATTTTTTTAAATTTTTTTTCTATTTATTTTTTTGTTCAATTTTAAAAATCATGAAAAATTTCGTTTTGGAAGCAGGAAGATTGTTATTTGCGGAAAAAGGCAATTTGACGAATGAGTTCTGTATCCGGATAATGCGGGAAGCCCGAAAACGGCGTTCCATCGCGCGGAATATTTCTCGTTTGATCAAAGAACTCGCTCGGCCTGTGGAGCAGCAAATCTGTAGCGAGTTTCGCGACAAATCATCTCGCTGACATCAAACGATCGAGCAGGCGAGAATCAAGCAAGTTCCCTCGACTATAAAATTGGAAAGAAGTCCCTAAGGCGTCGCGAGAGCTCAAACTTTGCAAAAGGCTTTTCTCATTATAATCAAACCAACTTACTCGTACGTGTCGTACAATTCCAATCGAGAGGAGAATCTCGTTCGAGCTGATTATACAACTGTAGTCCCTCCTTTCCCCAGCCCCTGACACAATCTCTAATGAAGATTCGAACTGCTCCACACTATCGCGATATAAAGCAACGTTCTCTCCGGAGCTTAAATTCGTATTTTCATCAAAAATTCCGAAACGAATTTTTTTTTCTCTGTCGTCCATAAATTTCTAGGTTTTTTTTCGCTAAAATCTTTAGAGAATGAATTTCTCACGTTAAGGAGGTTGGATCACGAAATAAAAATCATCAGAATTTGATTTTTCGACACAATTTTTTATACAATTTTTCGAACCACGTGATTATTAAATAATTGAGAGTTAAATCGAACTGCTTATGCATGAGATACATACCTGTGAACTCTATATATGCTTATCCACGTAAATCTCCGTGGATTAGATAAAAACTCCACCAAATTATAATTAATAATTATAATTATAATTAATTTAAGAAAATGATTAAATTTTTATCTTTTTGAAATATTTTTATTTTCCTTAAGATGCACTGGAAATGGAATTTTGTTAAAAATCGTCGATATTTTGTTGAATACGGTAAACTAAATATTTTTTAATTAATCTCAAAAATTTTTGGTTATTTTGGCAGAATATTTAGTTTCTGACAGAATCGTCAGCGAAGTTAACGAGTGGAACGACAAAAATTAGCTTCCGAAGAGATTTTCTAAAATATTTCTAGCTGCGATGACACAATTTTTGGAATTATTCAAAAAAAACGTTTAGTCGAACGTATCGAACAAAATATCGATCTTTTCCAACAAAATTAGGTTTTCAGTGCATGAAATTGGCATTTTTAGGAAGATTCTGTTTCCGAATGATCTCTGGAAATGAAATTCAGTTAAAAATCGTCGCGATATTTAGTTGAACACGTGAAACTAAATATTTTTCGATAATTTCAAAGTTTTCGTTATTTTGGCAAGAAATTTCGATTTTAAAGGAATTGTCAGCGAAATTTATGAGTGGAACGACTAAAATTTGCTTCCGAAGAGACTTTCTAAAATATTTCTAGCTGCGATGACACAATTTTTGGAATTATTAAAAAAAAACGTTTAGTCGAACGTTTCCAACAAAATCTCCATCTTTTTCAACGAAATTTTGTTTCCAATGTGCAACATCGTCGTGATCCAAGCTCCTTAATTCCAATAATCGCGCGCACACAGATTCGCCCACCAGAATGAATCCGCACGAAGAGACTGCGTTTGTATCTTTGCGGCGAAACCGCGAGCTGTTTTCATTCGCATTTCCATTCTCGTTCGTTCTCATTTCGCGCGCGCCGGATGGTCGAAAACGTGAGGTGAAATTTTCCACCGGCTGCACACTCGCCAGCAAACGCGTGTACAGCTGATGCGTTCTCAGGGCAAAAGCTCGTAAAGACACTCTCGCGCTTTCAACTCCCTCCCTCCCTGCTGCTTCTTTTTCTCTCCCGGAAGTCTATACACGCTCCGTGTCTTCTTCACCTAATTCCTGCCCCGCGCCCAACCTCCTGCGTACTTCCTGCCACTGACGCTTTTCTCTTTTGCTCCTTTCTGTGTCTCTCGGTTTCTCTCTTTCCCTTACGAGTCTCTTGTAGCCCCCGAGGCAACCGGCGTCGGGATAACTGACGCGGAGGATTCTTTCCTCAAGGATTTATACCGCGCTCGCTTCTCTGCTACACGAACAACCAGTGCTCTCCACACTTGCACAGAGAATTTCCTCCGCCACCCTTTTCTCTCTTTTTCTTCGTCTTCTCGTTTCTTTCCCTTTTATCCAAAAGTCAAACTCATTTGGAACGTTTAAACGTACAACTTGGAGCTACAGGCACTGAGAGGAGGCAACTTGGTCGCTAAAAACTTTCCAACATTTACCTTTTGCCTTGAACGAAATGTGTTTTACTTCGCGGACATTAGTGTATATAGGCGAATAAATAAATTACGTTTACTCTGACAAGTTTTCCTTGGAGGAATATTCGGAGAAATACTTTTTCTGCTTTTGTATCGGGAAGAAAGATTAAGCACCAAGGGAGCTGCGATCTTTTTGGACTTTGCGGATTTTCCTTTTCTAAAGATTTTCCAAACTTCCTTTCTTCATATTCGATGAGTCTCAAGGAGCTTAATGAAGTGGCATTCGTTGCTGTTGCAGAATTGTTCAGAAGCGCAGCGGAGGCTGGACCTCTCGACATCGTGAAACTTCGCAAGGGAGATAAACTTCTCAACATCTCACCGCAACTTCCTCCAAATACGCCCGATACGCCCTACGTGCTTCAGGTAAGTTCGATTTATCTAATAACCGACAGGGAGCTGCATCTAATTCTATGCGATATCTGGGAGGCCTTTGGAAACTCCTTGGAGGAGAAATTTAGCCAGGTTTCCATTAGTTCGTTGCGCAAGTCGTTTTGTAAGGCGAGAACAGTTGCTGCGCCGTTAAAAGTCAAACGAATCATGTTTGAGTTTGCATCGTTGAAATGCAACGAAAAATCATTATTTTTTCTAGCATCGCACTAAATTTTCATACAGCGTTTGTCGACAATAACGAGAAAGTCTTTTTCGCCATTCGAAAAGTAAATGTACTAGAAAAATTCAAACGAGTCAATTAATTATCAAAATAATAAATAAAAAATACATTTTTCGTTGCATTGAAACGATGCGAACCTTAATTCCCATAAATTCAGGACGTTGAAGTTTGCATCGTTGAAATGCAACGAAAAATCATTATTTTTTCTAGCATCGCACAAAATTTTCATACAGCGTTTGTCGAGAATAACGAGAAAGTCTTTTTCGCCATTCGAAAAGTAAATTTACTAGAAAAATTCAAACGAGTCAATAAATTATCAAAATAATAAATAAAAAATATATTTTCCGTTGCATTTCAACGATGCGAACCTTAATTCCCATAAATTCAGGACGTTGAAGTTTGCATCGTTGAAATGCAACGAAAAATCATTATTTTTTCTAGCATCGCACAAAATTTTCATACAGCGTTTGTCGAGAATAACGAGAAAGTCTTTTTCGCCATTCGAAAAGTAAATTTACTAGAAAAATTCCAACGAGTCAATAAATTATCAAAATAATAAATAAAAAATATATTTTCCGTTGCATTGCAACGATGCAAACTTCAGTATCACGTAAAACGAACGCTTGTGAAAATTAGTCAGTCAGCTAATGGACGATGCTGAAGTTTTTGCATCGTTGGAATGCAAAATAAGGAAAAAAGAATATTTCGTTGTTTTCCAACGATGCAAACTGCAGAGTCATGGGCAAGGTGCACTCGAGGATGATACTGCGTGTGCCTTCAGGTCGTTGGAGCACATTCTACGTCTTTGGGGATGATCGAGTCGGATCTTTTACGCGCTTTGGAAAGGCGCGTCGCAGCTTTAGAGTCAGAGTTGCGCGAACATCAGGAAGCTGCGAGCTCAGAATCTTCGATAGCGTTGCAAGATCTGAAAAAGCAAATGGCCGAGTTCAAGAAAAAGCTCGAAACGACGGAGCATCTCAGTTGGCTCGGTGAGTTATCGTTCCGAAAATTTTTTCAATCATCCTTTGGGACATTTCCTGAGCTCGTTTACGAGCCACAAACAAAATGTCTGCCACGTCCGTCTAGCCGCGATCCTCGCATTTTCCGTAAACTATTGCAACCTTTTTTTTTCCTTTTTTCCTTTTTTTATAAATCGTTTGTAAATGAGACGCGAACGTTGAAACCGAATGACGGATATACGAGCGGATAAACACCCTGCCCGCCAGAATTCGCGTCTGCCTCGAATAAATATTTGCTGTTGCTCTCTCGAGCGTACCCTCCGCGCCTCGTGCTATTCATATCCCGCTTCATCGACGTTCGACAAAACTAACCAACCCGAACCTTGAAATTATTCACCGGTACGACGACTAGTAGTCCCGAGGAAACTTCTTTTCACCGCGCAGGATATTCCAACAACCGACTTTCTTTTCCGAGCCCCAAATATTTGCCTCGTTCGAATGCAACGAAAATTCATCATTTTTTATAGCACAGCACGAAATTTTCATACAGTGTCAACGACGATTTTTCTTAGCCATTCGGAAACTAAATCCACTAGAAAAATTGCAACGAGTCGATTAATTATCGAAATTTCATTGATTGATTAATAAATTATTGAATAATTAATGGAAAATACATTTTTCGGCTTATTCCAAAGATGGAAACTTCTATATCATAAATTTCTCCATTCGTAAAGTGAATTTACCGGAAAAATTCCAACGAGTGCATTAATTATCGAAATAATTAATAAAAAATATATTTTTCGTTGTTTTCCAACGATGGAAACTTCCGTTTATAAATTTGTCCATTGGAAAACTGAATTTCGCAGAAAAATAAATCGAGTGCATTAATTATCGAAATAATGAATAAAAAATCTATTTTTCGTTGTTTTCCAAAGATGGAAACTTCCGTTTATAAATTTGTCCATTGGAAAACTGAATTTCGCAGAAAAATAAATCGAGTGCATTAATTATCGAAATAATGAATAAAAAATCTATTTTTCGTTGTTTTCCAACGTTGCAAACTTCCGTGGCCCGGTACACATGGATGAAATGTGTAAAATTTTCATTTAAATTCTCGTGTCTTTCTGTTTCCCCATTGCCACGTGAAAAAAAATCCTACCGAGACGACGAGGAGTCTGAAAAATGGATTCGTTGGTTTTTCAGGCTTCCACAAAGAGCTGCCGGATCCAGTGTCCTCGGAGGCTTGTCGAAGATTACGATACCGACGAAAAAGCGACAGCATGAAGCGTTGTGTGCGTGAAAAGTTCCTCAATATTTGGTGAGTGTCATTTTATTTCCCAGCAGATAAATCATTCCTCACAATCCTCGAAATTCTCATTTTCTCATAAAGAGAAAAAAACCAGGAGCATGAAAAATGTTTCGTACGTTTTCGTTTGACGTGAAAATTTTTCCACTTTTTCGTCTCGTCCATTTTTACGTCTCGCCCAAAAGCTTCTCGATCTGGTTTCTCGACATAATTGCGCGATATTGAAATGTGCGACACAGAGAACTGTGTGCACACACGACACAAGCCTCGGCTCTGCCCGGGGGATTCGCTGCTCTGCTCAGAAGAAACGTTTTTCCTAAATTTATCGTTTAGCGCGCGTTTAACCAGTAAACACGGCAGAGAGCACCCCCAGCCTCGCATCGTACAGGCAACAGAGTGCATGTGCCCCCGGTAAAAGGCTCGGGTTGCCCGGTAGTCGCTGCTTCCCCGGTCGATACCGCTCGACGCCACCGACGCTCTCTCGCTCTCTCTCTCTGTCTCTCCGTGCGGTCACGATACACCATTATAACCACTATAACATTTGAGTGGATCGTCGATGGCTCGTTTGGTTCCAACGATGGGAAGAGGGCTGAGGACTGTCGAGCGCCGTTGGGACTACTTTCCATCGAGGTTATTTTCAGGACCATTATTCCTTGATGCAACCCCAGGATCTAGTACCTCCTCCCTCTGTACTTCGTCCTTGGAATCCTCGTGGTTTTGTTTCATCGCCATTCGGAGGATATTCACTGTTTATGTATAATTACGAAATTTCATTAGATACTCGAGTTCGCAACGTTGCAGGCCAACGAAAAATACGTTTTTCCATCTGAAGTTTGTTTCGTTTTGAAAAAGTTTTTTCTCTGGTTTTGTTTTTGGATTTTTGACCCTGAAACGGCGACCTGGAGTCAAAACCACCCCAGGCGACTTTGAAGACATTTTTTATCGGTTTGCCACTTTTTTTTTAAATACTTTTGCATTAAATGACGAAAATAATGAGACCAAGGTGAATTCTTTTTGGTAAATTTTACCGGAAATATGAATTTTTCAAAAATTGCTCATGTATGATGAGGAAAAAAATAAAGTTGACGTTCCAGGGCTAAAAACCATTAAAACACAAAATCCTGCATCAAAAGACGAAAAGAATGAGACCAAGGTGAACCCTTTTCTTTAAATTTTACCGGAAATATGAATTTTTCAAAAATGGCTCATTTATGATGGGGAAAAAAATAAGGTCGACGTTCTAGGGCTAAAAACTATTAAAACACAAAATCCTGCATCAAAAGACGAAAAGAATGAGACCAAGATGAACCCTTTTCTTTAAATTTTACCGGAAATATGAATTTTTCAAAAATGGCTCATTTATGATGGGAAAACAAATAAGGTCGACGTTCTAGGGCTGAAAACCATTAAAACACAAAATCCTGCATCAAAAGACGAAAAGAATGCGACCAAGAAGAACCCTTTTCTTTAAATTTTACCGGAAATATGAATTTTTCAAAAATGGCTCATTTATGATGGGGAAAAAAATTAAGGTTGACGTTCCAGGGCTAAAAACCATTAAAACACAAAATCCTGCATCAAAAGACGAAAAGAATGCGACCAAGGTGAACCCTTTTCTTTAAATTTTACCGGAAATATGAATTTTTCAAAAATGGCTCATTTATGATGGAGAAAAAAATAAAGTTCATTGACTGCTGGGGTCGATCCAGTTCTGACGTAAGGTTCACAGAGTCCGGAACAAACGGATCACTCTGGCTCCAGGATCGAGAGCCATATCCTCCGTTTTGTTTATTTGGCGAACTGGCAACCGACTTTCGACACATTTTTCGAGCGAAATATTTTCTCTAGAATGTTTCCGGATTCTGAAGAAAGCTGCTTCATTCTTCGCGTCACATTGTTGTTCTACGTCTGCTGCTCGATGTCTTTGATCGAGAAACTCGATGCTCGAGCTTTTGGAAGTCGAGCAGCAGCTCACAAAAGACCTTTTGGACGTTGTACTTCCATTTTCTCGTATATCCTCACTTTTCAATCCGTCCGGTCGAAAGTCATGCTTTATCCCTCTTTCTCAGCTCCACCTTTTCTCTGCTCCTCCTACAGTGCAGGATCAACCTCTTTCCCTTTTTCCAGTCACGTCCTTCTCTCTATTCGCATTCTACGGATGCCAGCCAAAGAAAAGCCTCCTGGGATTCGGATAAGTGACTTTGGGTCAATTCTCGAGTATACACAAACCTAATGGCAGAGATCAAAGTATTGGAGAAAAAACTGTTGTTTCCGTGTTCGAAAAAGATTTTTTTTTTATTTTATTATAATTTTTGAAGGCTGGAGCGACGGAGCCAGTGACAGGAAATGGTCAATTACACGATATTGAAGTTTGCATCGTTGCTATGCAACGAAAAATACATTTTCTATTCATTATTTTGATAATTAATTGACTCGTTGGAATTTTTCTAGTAAATTCACTTTTCGAATGGCGAAAAAGACTTTCTCGTTATTGTCGACAAACGCTGTATGAAAATTTTGTGCGACGCTATAAAAAATCATAAGTTTTCGTTGCATTTCAACGATGCAAACTTCAACGTCCTGAATTTATGGGAATTAAGGTTCGCATCGTTGGAATGCAACGAAAAATACATTTTTTATTCATTATTTTGATAATTAATTGACTCGTTCGAATTTTCCTAGTAAATTTAGCAACAAATATTCCGATTCGAAATTCGACCATCCGGCAGCAACGACTGCAATCGAGTATAGCGAGTTTTGTTTGAAGATTTGAAACGAGGAGAGAACACGTTGTGATTGGACCGGAAGCTCATATTGAAATGCAGAACATGGAGCAGGTCAAGTCCAAATGCTCGCCAGATGTTGATCTAAATCAATGACAGCTCAATTGGGTGCAGAACTTGAGTTACGACTTTTCCAAAGGTTGCTTTGTGCCAAAGCATTTCTCTGACTAAGAAACGCGAATGGCTCGTGTGGCCAGGAGCTGTAGAGTTCGAAAGCATATGGAATCAAGGAGTAAAATCAATTTCCCATGCACTGTGCTGGCCAAATGACGAGGTACAATCGGACGCAGTGAACGAGCACGAGAAATAGTCTCATAGGTTTCGTGACCCAGGACGATTCGCTGCTTTCCGAAAACTTATTGCTCGTGTTTGTTAAATTTCAAAAAGCATGACGTAAAACTCTCATCGGAGCAGCTCTTGGCCACTGGACGAAATCAGAGCCCAGCGGTCAAGGGAACGCGTAGCTAGGAGACTTGGAAATAATATTAGCGGCAGAGGCGGTTCGAAAAGTTATCATCCAGCGAGCTAACTCCGAGAATATTACGTGACAGTCTTAAGCCCTGGATTATTACATCACACGCGGAGAGACATGGAGAAACGAAGCGTGTGGCTCGCGTCGCGTACGACGATTGAATAATTCATGTGCTCTTAGGCTTGGAAAAGGATTTTCCGGAGAAGCTTCTATTGGAGCACGAACAGTCGTTTTCTACAATGCTCCTTGGTGGCTGTGTGACTTTTAACAGGCGGTAATCTTGTGGCGAGCTTTGGGCAGGGGAAATAAGCAGAGGAAACGTAATAAATGCCACGTATGGGGATGGAACGTGGAGCCTTAGAAATCATACAATTGTCATTTATCTTTGTCGGAGCTAAAATAGAGTCTGGAAAAAAAATTTCGCTTCCCATTGGCTTTGGTGAGAATGACGAACATTTTCCTCGTCTCGTTTTCTTTCGTCTGAATAATTGAATGACGTTGAAGTTTGCATCGATGAAATGCAACGAAAAATCATTATTTTTTATAGCGTCGCACCAAATTTTCATTCAGTGTTTTTCGACAATAACGAGAAAGTCTTTTTCGCCATTCGAAAAGTAAATTTACTAGAAAAATTCCAACGAGTCAATTAATTATCAAAATAATGAATAAAAAATATATTTTTCGTTGCATTCCAACGACGCGAACCTTAATTCCCATAAATTCAGGACGTTGAAGATTGCATCGTTGAAATGCAACGAAAACTCATGATTTTTTATAGCGTCGCACCAAATTTTCATACAGTGTGTTTCGACAATAACGAGAAAGTCTTTTTCGCCATTCGAAAAGTAAATTTACTAGAAAAATTCCAACGAGTCAATTAATTATCAAAATAATGAATGAAAAATAGGATTTTCGTTGCATTGCAACGATGCGAACTTGAATTTCATTATTTCTCCACCATGATTATCTAAGCTGGGTCAAGAAATTGAGGATTATGCTGGCAGGTTATGCAAGTGACTTCCGGTTTACTCAAAAATTCCACAGCCTTCTGTATTATGCTTGTCGATCATGCTGCTTACTAGCTCCCGCGCTTCTCGCCTCTTTGTACGCGAGTACGTAAGTGTTTGCGCAAACCGTTCTCCGACAAAGTGCAGATGGACCGCTGCGAGTCTCGAAATAGAATAAATATCGTCGCATCTCTTCCTGTTTCCAACAATCCCATCCTCATTTTCTCTCGCCACTTGCCTCTTCACCATTTTCGTCTAAATATTTTCGCATTTACACAAAAATCCTCCAGCAAATAATTCGTCACGAAATTCCTCGTTACATCGTCACTACCGATCGGTCCATCAAAAAAATTTGCAAAAATTTGGATGATTTTTAAAATTGAACAAATTATCGAGAAAAAAAAATTCAAAAAATTTCAATTTCCAGTCCATGTCTCCCAAGGGTTGCTCGTAGTTTTCCTTGCCCGTGGAGAGACGCCCGGGAAATAAGAAACTGAAACGAACGTATTTAATTAATTAGAGCGCTTGCCAGAAACATCATTTTATTTTAATGCCATCGTTCCCCAAGCTCCATATCAATTGATTGTCCGAATGTTTGTCACTTATTCAGTCGACTATTTACAAAAGGTTCGCGTGTCAAGACTCAGTTATAACTCGTCGCACGCGTGTGTGTGCTTTAGCCTCGTCCGGCGTTTAGAAAGGTGAAAAGAACGATAAGCTCGATACGGAGGAGGAGGAGGCGAGAGCGGATCAGCAGAAAGAGCTGCTCAAACGTGGCAAGGTCCAAGCTCTCGACTTCCGGTAGAGAAAACTCTGAAGGAGGAATCTCCTCTCCAGCTTTTGTTGCTGACCGAAAATTCTTCGAACATCGAGTTTCTTTCTTTTGAAGCTCAAGACTGTCTCGTATTATGGGAGAACGAGACACATGCTCCAGGTGCTTGCCAACATTTTCTCTCGATATTTCATTCCAAGCGAAAATTGAGAATTTTTCACCTTCACGATGGAGCAAAAGTTAAAAAATCCTCAGCAGATTCTCGTCACTCGATTCATCGATTTCGAATGTTCGGTAACTCGTAAAGTAACAAAACCGATATGCCGGTTCGTTGGGTTTCGGGCTTGCTGTTAATTTCGAGCATAAAATCGAACATTTGTCAAATCATTCACATCCATTATCGTCCCTAATTTGCTTTGTTATTTCAACTTCCGTTACACGTCAATTTTGTGTCGGTATTGTTAAACATTTCGTTTGAAATTCCTGACAAAATACGAAACTCGCTTCTTCATGCACCGAATCGAAACACATCGAGGCTTCGTCCCTTTTCACGTGTCACAATGTAACAGCCAAATTCGCCGGGCAAATGTGGGACCTTTGTGAATGTTGACGCATCGTATGCGCATCGTTGAGGATTCAATGTCCAAGGGATAATGAATATAAACTTGTAGCTCGAACAGAGCAAATGTCGAGCGTAGCCTTTGACGTGTGTTGAACGAGTTATTCGTGATTTCAAGGCTGTTTGCTTCCGTTCATCAATTATATGTCGAGAGCTTTAATTTTCCTTTGTGCGTTGCCGCCACGTTTCGTTTTTGAGAAAAAAATCGATCGTTATCGCTCTTTCGGACTTTGAACATAAACATCGTGCGAAAAAAAAATGGAAATGTTGATTAAAAAATTTCGAGGACAACGATCGAGGAAAAAAATGATAAAAATGTAAAAATCGATCGAGCAGGCAATCGACGACGATTCGGTTACAGAAAGTGTTCGTCGAGGCTCGAAATTGATGGACGAGCAACGAAATTGGACGTTCTGATTGCAAATGCATTTTCACTCTCGATTTTCCAACGAAAATCGTGACAACGTGGTCTCTTGCTCAGATTCCGGGGAAAATGTAATCGAAAATAACGTCATTTCCTTTTTTACACTTTACAAGATTTATTACGAACGACAGCGAAAATCGTTCTGAAAAGCGACGAAAAAAAACGGACACGAGATTTTTCTCCGGCTACAAATTGGACCAGAACCATCGATGAGATCGAGATCCATTCAAAAATGAACAACAAAACGTTCCTGCCAAGCGAATTCTCAATAATTAAACGAACGTCGAGAATTTATCGAATTTAATAGAATAATGCTTGATGAACAGAGAGACGATAGGAAATGAACGACGATATTGGGACGAAAGCATGGCTGAATGCTCTGAATGTTTCGAAGGGAACGATGCACAGGGAAAATTGTATCATCCAACGAATCTGTCACTGTCAGATCTCGCGAGATTGCAGCTGTTATCGAAATACATCGAGGATGTTGATCCACGTTCGATTTTCCATGTATTAATAGCAGCAAATTCATTTTCGACCATTTCCCATTCAACAAGGTCGTTAATAATCTCCCTTTGTTAATAATTCCCAACGTGGGCGTGTGGGTGACGAATTTAAACATTTTTGAATTATTTTTGAAATTTTAATTAAATTTATTTATTTAAAAATTTGAAAATTCCAAATTTTTCAAAATTTTTATTTTATTTATTCAATTTATTTATTTTTACATTGAAATTAAATTTTTAAGTATTTGAAAATCTCCATAATGTTGAAGTTGAAAAGAAAAAAAGATTTTCACGTCGATGCTTGAAACGTACGAATTTTCACTGGATAAAAAAATTGTCGACAATTTTTGCAGTGACGTAGCTGTATCGTCGTGTGTACGAGAATGGTTACGTTCGCCAGCTTTCGATGCTCGACAATGGGAAGACGAGGAGCTTCTCCTAATGCTACAAACCATGTTCATCGAGCTCGAGCTCTTACAAAAATTCGACATACCAATAACAACGCTCCGCAATTTTCTTTACGAAGTTTATAACAATTACAACGAGGTGCCATTTCACAACTTCAGGCATTGCTTCTGCGTCGCTCAGATGGTAAGATTTTCATACGAAACCCATTCCCCACTTTCCTCTGTGTCGCCCGATAAAAATAATCAAACTGCATACTTGGCAATACTTTTTTATTGCAATCAACCCCCAGTAGACACACATGGGTCTGGCCCCTCCTGCCCATTCAGAGATTTGCGTTAATTTCTCGATTCTCGTATCGATTGCCATTAAATATTAATAAAAATATAAGAAATATAAATTTAAAAATATAAAAATATAAAAATATGAAAATATAAATATAAAAATGTGTAAAAAATATAAATAATAATAGCGATAATAATAATAATAATAAATCATTTTTATCCATGAGCCAAAAATATAAAAATATGAATATAAAAATAAAAATATCAAAATATTAAAATATGAATATAAAAATAAAAATATCAAAACATCAAAATATGAATATAAAAATGTGTGAAAAATATAAATAATAATAATGAGAAAATTAATAATAATAATAATAATAAAGAATTTTTATCCATGACCAAAAAATATTAAAAAAATATAAATAATAATAACGATAAAATTAATAATAATAATAATAATAAAGAATTTTTATCCATGACCGAAAAATATTAAAAAAATGAATATAAATATAAAAATATAAAAATATAAAAATCCAAAAATATGCAAATATAAAAATATAAATAACGACAATAATAATAATAATAATAATGAAGAATTTTTATCCATGACCGAGTGCAGGCTCTCTTTCTATGGATCCGAAGCAACATTCCTAAATTTTTATCAGATTTTTTTAACGAGCCCAATTACAGTAAAAAAAAATAGTCGGACGTCCCAGACCCATGTGTGTCCAGGGAGGTGTGGTGATTAGTTCGTGATTGCTGAATCCATGGCTCTCGAGATTGTTGAGAGATTAAATTGTCTTTACAGATGTACGCAATAGCCTGGGCAGTAGATTTACCTTCGAAAATTGGACATCTCGAGGTGTTGGTTCTCATAGTCTCTTGCATTTGTCACGATCTCGACCATCCTGGTTACAACAATATTTATCAAATAAACGCCCGAACCGAGTTAGCTTTACGTTACAACGACATATCACCGTTGGAAAATCATCACTGCTCGATCGCGTTCCGAGTCCTCGAGCCTCCCTCGTGCAACATCCTTGGATCTCTAGACGCCGCGACCTTCAGGACTGTCCGCGAAGGAATCATCCGATGCATTCTCGCGACCGATATGGCGAGGCACAACGAGATTCTCAGCCAGTTCACTGACACAGTGCCCGACTTTGATTATCAAAATAAAAGTCACATCAATCTGGTGAGTCGCGAGCACAAAAAAAAATAGAATTTTTTTTTTTTTCGGAAAAATTGAGAAATTCATTAAAACGGGAAATTGGCCATTTTTTTTTTGACAGCTCTCCATGGTCCTAATCAAAGTAGCCGATATAAGTAACGAAGCGAGACCGATGGACGTCGCGGAGCCCTGGCTGGACAGCCTTCTCCAAGAATTCTTCAAGCAGAGCGACGCCGAAAAGCTTGAAGGACTTCCGGTAACCCCGTTCATGGATCGCGACAAAGTCACTAAACCATCTTCTCAGTGCAGCTTTATTGGTTTCGTCTTATTGCCTCTTTTCGAATCTTTGGGAGAACTTTTGCCGGAGCTGCAGGTTCGTGAAGTATTCCAAAATCCTTACATTATCCTTACAGTAAGTCAAGAGGACGTACAGACTGTTACAAACTATCTTACAAAACTTGCAGAAATTAGAGCGATTGGACGATTTTTCAAAAAACTCAAATTTTCGTAAAATTCAAAAAATCATAAAATTCAAACCGTTCAACCAATATTCCCCAAACTCAATACCAACCTTCCTATTATGATACTCTACTCATAAAAAAACAATTAGTAATGAATCTTTAAATTTGCGGAAGCCAGAGCGTCGACAGGCTTTTTTTGAAAATTTCAAAATGCCATAGAATTCGTAATTTTCTAGCAATTCAAACAAAAATTTCAGAGAATGAAGAGCTCGTACAGATTAACATTTGTGCGAAACGGGAGCCCTGTAGCTCGCACCGTTCTCGAGTTATGAACGTTTGAATTTTACAGTGCCAGAACATACACACACACACATCCGGACATTTTGTCTAAATATGATTTTTCGACGTTTTGGCAAATTTCAAGCACATTGACATTGAAAACTAGAAAAAAAAAAATGGTAAGCGTCACAGCCAAATGAATTAGATGCTAAAAGCAACGAAATGATGTGATTGCAGGATTTCATAGTAGAGCCAGTGCGTTTCGCTCTGGAGTACTACAGGCGATTGAACGAGGCGGCAAAGGACGAGCGACATCATCGTAGGAGTGTGGNACACACACATCCGGACATTTTGTCTAAATATGATTTTTCGACGTTTTGGAAAATTTGAAGCACATTGACATTGAAAACTGCGGAAAAAAAATGTTAAGCGTCACAGCCAAATGAATTAGATGCTAAAAGCAACGAAATGATGTGATTGCAGGATTTCATAGTCGAGCCAGTGCGTTTCGCTCTGGAGTACTACAGGCGATTGAACGAGGCGGCAAAGGACGAGCGACATCATCGTAGGAGTGTGGTTGATCTGGGTGAGTCAGCGTCCTCGATATCAGCGGGTACAGGGGCGGCGTCGGTAACGAAATCAACGTCTTCGCACAGTATGCGATCGAAGCGTTCGGCAGGTACGATACGTTCGCGTTCACGTTCGACGGACGAGGATCCGGAGAACATGACAATCGCGGAGCTCGATAATCCGGAGAGTTCGGACCCGGAGACCGCGACGGAGGTTGAGATAAGCGAGAAAACTTTAAAGTTTAAAATATCGACGGAGGGTACAGGAACGATGGCGAGTTGCGCGGGAAGGAAGAGTTACCCGGGCAGTCGTAAGGGGAGCAGGGACAAGGCATCGTTGGATTATTACAATCACGATCTCGCGAAAGCGGTGAGAGATCACGAGCGAGAAAGGCGACGAAGCAGGGGAGAGAATTTGAGTAGCGACATGAGTTCGCCGGTGAGTGCGAGGTCGATCGACGAGGGTAGAATAATCGAGGAATTGGAAAGGGACGAGACGAGCAGCGTGAAATCGAGACGAAGGGACGATCGACCGGAGGGAAATGGAAAAATCGTAGTCACGGTAAAGTCTCGTACGAAGAAAGAAGGAAACGAGCTGGAGAATGAAAACGTGGACGAGGAGGAAGAGAACGACGCCGATTTCCATGCGGAACGTAAAGATTCGATGGTGCAGGTGAACGACGCGGTGCATTGCTGCTGCGACGACAAGACAGCAGCCTCGAACAACCACAAATCGTTATTATCGAGATTGCGAAACTTTACCGATCGTTTGAGCATAAGTTTCGACTCGAAAGACGCTGTGCCGTGCGCGAAATCGTCATCGAAGCTTCACGCGAGCTCGAGGAGTCAGCTGACGAAGAGTGAATCGGTGACGAGCAGTAGCAACGCGTCAGGAACGTCAGCCCCAAAGCCACCGCGCCAAAACAATTCTCTGCTCCTTTGCAAACGCTGTAACTTGACGAAAATGAGTAAAAACGAGACAAAAGAGACGTCGGTAACGACGAGAACGACGAGAACGACAACGACGACAACGACGAGCCTCGTCGAGATCGACGCGCTCGAAAAACGCGCTACGACTCTTCCAAAAGCCAAAAAATCACAAGACAAGAACAAAAGCAGCTGGCGAATCGTATTCGTCAAGGAAAAAAGGCCCTCGATATCGCTCGAGACGTTACCAGCCGTCGGAGACGACGTAGACACTAGCGCCATCAAGCACAAACGAAATCTCTCCAATCCCGAGGGTAAAATCCCTCTCAACAAAACCCAAAGCCTCAAGCATACCAGAAAGAATGAAAAGCCCGTAAACATCAACGATTTCAAAGAGTTTGACGTGCGAAAAACGAGCATTGAGAAACCCGAGATAATCGTCAACCCAGGAAGCTCCAACGTCGTCGACGTCGACGACGACGACATTGGAAAAATCGAGATTAGACGAAGTTCCGCGAGTATGGAGGACATTTCCAAGATTACCAAGCAAAACGAGAATATTTTGGTCGGTTGTGGTTTGGAGGAGAAAAAGAGCGAAGAGCATCAACAACACACGGGCAGTTTAGACTCGATGCTGTACAAAGAAACCTCCAAAAGTGGGAAAAAGTCATTGGTCGGTTTGTCTTCGCCCTACAGCGCGAAAAAATCATCTCCCGGTATATTTTCCCGCTTCAAATCCGGCATGAGCATCGATGGCACGAGGAGCACGAGCAACAGCAGTTCGCTCAACGACCAAACATCGCAGCAACAAACCGGCTGGATATCTTCCTTGACAGCAAGTTTTCGGCCGAAGCGACAGTCCAGTGATTTGCAGAGTGCTCTCCCTCACGCTCTCCAATCCCCTGGCCACGAAGGCGTCAAGTGATACGTTGTGGTCTCCGTTAAGACTAAATCCGGTAGATTCGCAGATGTCACCGACTGGTGGGCCCAAAGATCCTTTTGCTGTGCCGGCCTGGCCAAGGAATCTTAAGCGCAGTCACACGACACGAATTTCTACTTTGTTGGCCACAGCAAATCCGTAACAATTAATTTCCCTCGAAAAAAAACGAGCTTGGCTCGTTCGCGATCCATAATCAAAAAGTTGCATCCTCGGACGATCAACGGAGCCTCAAACTTCCATTAGAATTTTTTAAATAACCACAGAACTCGATTCACCCGAATAATCAATCGACAACAAAGTAGAAATCTTCTTTACCGACATTCGTCGAGAGTTTTTTCGGACTTTGAAGAAAATTTCGTAGATTCGGCCAGTCGGGCGAATTAGACGATCGCGTAGACTCCCTTTTTCCCTTTTATCTCGTCTCCATCGCGAATGGTCTATCGGAGACCACAATGTGTGTTTCGAACGATCGAACAAAAATGGCTACTCGTGCGGTTTTTCCATAGCAATCGGTGTCATTCTTTTTTCTCTCTCGTATCCTTCTCGGAATTTTCCCACGACTGGGCGATTCTCCTGAGACTCGGGAAAGGATAGAACGAGATAATCATTGTGTAGAAATTAATTTAGAAATGATACGTTTAGTTTCCATGAATTCAGGTGACTCTGTCCGCGAACGACAGTCCATAATTGTTTAGACGCGTAGCATTATTTTATTTATTGTCCAATCAACTAGCAGTCCTAACGACTAATTCATAAATGTTGTTCGTTTTATATAAATATATACATATATACATACAGTTACGAAAATGTATGGATATGTATAAACACGTACATGTATATACATAAGAAAAGTATCGGTATGGAAATTAAAATCGCCACAAACGTGTGTTAACCCATGGGCTACCAACTACAAAACAAAGCAAACATCTATCTTCGTCACTCACACTATAGATGTTACGAAAAATGGACCGTTTCATAGGGACAAACTTCCAAAAACCGGTAACCGAATATCGTCATGAAAAATGCCTCCTGCCACGGATGCCGAATGACAATACCTTCCTCTATCGAATTCCAGCAGAGCCATAGTTTCTTTTAACCAACCATGGCAAAGCTTTTAGCAGATCAACTAGGGTCCTCCTTAAATTGATTTTACTGATTTTTTCGCAAACGGGCATAAGATACAAATTTGAAGAAAAAAAAAACAGGCCAAGACAAACAAATTGGCGAAAAATGTTTTTTAAGGAGTTTCAATAAAAGGGGTGTAGCAAATTTCCGGACGAAATTCAGTTTCCACTTACTGGAAGTTGATCTTGCCAGACAAGAGACGTGGACATACTCGTTTGAGCTAAAATTTCAACTTTTAAAATTGGAATTCTCTCAAAATATTGCAAATTGGCAAAAAATGTTTTTTAAGGAGTTTCAATAGAAGGAGCGTAGCAAATTTCCGGACGAAATTCAGTTTCTACTTACTGGAAGTTGATCTTGCCAGACAAGAGACGTGCACCTACTGGTTTGGGCTAAAATGTCAACTTTTAAAATTGGAATTCTCTTAAAATATTGAAAATTGGCAAAAAAATGTTTTTAAAGGAGTTTCAATAGAAGGAGTGTAGCAAATTTCCGGACGAAATTCAGTTTCCACTTACTGGAAGTTGATCTTGCCAGACAAGAGACATGGACATGCTCCTTTGGGCTGAGATGTCAACTTTTAAAATTGGAATTCTCTCAAAATATTGAAAATTGCCAACCGAATGTTTTTTAAGGAGTTTCAATAGAAGGGGTACAGCAAATTTTCAGACGAAATTCAGTTTCTACTTACTGGAAGTTGATCCTTTGATAGACATGTACACATCCGTGTCAGTGTGTATGTATATATATGTATGGCCATATATACATTTGTGTATATGTATACAATATATATAACATATCAGCCATGCGGTAAATCCGGAAAAAAGTAAACAACAAATAATTGTTTAAATGTTGAAAAAAGAGGGAGAAATTGATAGTGAAAAAAAATGAAACTATGCAGTCCTTTTTGGCTATCGATCAAACAGAACAGAGCTCCGAATCAGAAAGACTCGTTTGCGTATTTGTACGTACTGGAGTCGTCCGGATACTATTTAATTTTTTTTTTTCCATTTTTCCGGTGCGTACGGTCGCACACCGAAAAAATTTCGTCCTCCATCCCCCGTAATACGGATGCTGGAATATCTAGTGAATGTGTTAACGATGAAAAATTGTTTTGCGTCTTGGATTCGTGAAGTAAAAGGTTTTAAAATGTTTCAGACCTGGCCGCTCTCGCGCGGTATACCTTGCACTCACATGTTGTGTGGGTATTTGTATAAATATACGCACATCGTAGCCTACGTCTCCGAAAACGATATCAGTGATCAGGAAAAATGACAAAAACGACTCTCACGATAAGTTGACTACGATATACCACGCTTTGAATTTTTAGATGTTTATATTTTTATACTTCATCAGTGTGTCTCTATATACGGCGATGAAACAACCGCATGTATTGTTCGACTCTAGTCTTACGTTATTTACTTGGATCGCCCAACGCGCGATTGGCTACTATAATTTTTCTTTTTTCTCAACCCATCCTCTATCGTGCCTCGGTATTTATGATAATTCTCAACAATTTCCAACGGGCTCATCTTTCCCTCGATCTCCCCGGACAACATTGCAGATTGAAAAAACTAAAAAAACTTAAAAATTATAACATGACCTATTATTACCTGAAACTCGAAATCGCAAAATTCTTTCGTTCAACCGATTCCAATACTTCCGCGTCATGCACTATCGACTCCATTCTTTTGGAGATTTCTTCCAATCTCTCGACCAATTAGTCCTCGTGTCTTCGGAGTGTAGGAATAATTTTCAAAAATTCATCGAGTGACGACGAATTGGAGAAAAATTAAAAAAAAAAAAAAGGAAAAAAAAGGAAAAATCAATTCTACTGATTACTTCTCGTACCAAAACCGATCATTTCCGATTTATCTATATGTGCATATAGTATGTGTACATGTATTTTTATTATATTACGTATATATATATATATGCACATATATCGACCAATAAAATTCCACACGAGGTTCTCTCGAAAGAAAAACCTGCAAGAGTCTAAATAATTATTAAACACTACCTGTGCCTGATATTTCTCATTATTTTTGTTCCACCAGTTTCGAGTATTCGTTGGAAATCTCTATTCACGACAGCCAAACTATTTCTCCAATAAATTTCATCCCTCCAAGACAAAGTTGGGAAAATATAACGGTGAAAATATTCTTTTGACTCGATAAAATGGCCTAATCGGTCGTGACGTCTCTCGATCTATTAATTATCGAATTAAAAAAACTTCTCCAGTTCGAAGCGATATCGCACTAACGTCAATTGTCATTTGAATGGTTGGAGCATATTCGAGCATCGTTGTTCCACTTGGGTCAATTAACGAGACAACTCATTAACTAAAAACATAATTCCTTAAGCACTCGAAGGGACTTGGTGATAATTATCGTACGATTAATTAAATTTGATCGATACGAAAAACGGGAAATTACTAATAAATGTGAAGAAAAAACGAATCCAGAGTAGAATTAGGTGTCGAAAGAAAAAACGTCAATGGGTCTTGCGATTTTCATCAATTTATTTTCCACCACTTCGTAGTGCCCGTTTTCTTCCAAACTCGCACATTAAGTTTTAGTCACTTATACGTGGTCGTGTATAATCGTGATAAGACCAACAATTACGAGCTCCGCAGTAACATTCGTCCGGTGGAATGAGCAATTATTGAGAAAATTAAAAAAAAAATTGAAACAAAATGATGACGTCGCACGAGGACGAATGTCACTGCGGAGCATATTTTTAGCGATAGAAAAATTCAGTGTGAATGTACATAAATTAAGATCATCCCAAAATTCGTGTGTACTCATTAACTATCGTGATACCGTCTCGTTTCCCATGAAACAATGAGCAAAATAAAATAAAACGAAAAAAGATGAAAAAAAAAAAATACGAAAAAAATCCAAACTATACATAAAACAGATTTAAAGAAAAAAAACAATGATTAACTTTTACCTGATATTAAAAACGTAATTCGGTCAAGACAACCCTCGCTGGCGAGTGCTCTTCGATTACGATCTATAAATATAAATATACATAGAAATATATAACTTTAAAAAGCTGTGAGGAATTCAACGCCGAAAGGAACATACCGAACCCCTCGTTCAGTCGCTGCAAATGGTTCAATAAGAAAATAATCGATCGAATGATTAAAAAATGAATTTAAAATCGAAAGGATCAGAGAAAATCGCCTGGGGAACGAAAGTAAATGCTAGATATGCCAAGAAAACATTTTCGATACATTGGATACATCCAAATGGGAGATACATTGAGAAAATAAATATCTAAGCGAGAAAATGATAAAATATTCACGATAAATTGCAACTAAAATTCCTGATTATCGTTAAATCACGAATAAACATTTTCTCGTTATTGATCGTCAAAAAAATGAGAAAATAATAAATTAAAATGGATTAACACTGAGCGGCGTCCAACCTGCACATCGATGTTGATTTTAACGATATGCAGAGGAGACGGAAATGTGTGTGAGCCGGAAATGGCTTTGGTATTCAATCGATCCCCTCAATTTCCAAGCTGTCGTACTATTATATCCGTAGGAAAGCTACATGTAATTTTAAGCGAATATTGCGTAGTCCAAAATGTATCTCAACAGACCGGAACGACAATGAGAAAAAATGAAAAATAAAGAGAAGAACAAAACAAATGAAATGCAACAGGAGAAAAAAAAAGAAAAAACAGCAACAAGCCACGGTGAAAAATAATAGTTTTTTTGTAAATCAAACCAAGTGAATAAAATAGACGTATAAATCAACGTGTCCCCGATAAAGGAAACTCGAAGATTTTTCTAATTAAAAGACTCGTCAATTATCACAATGAAAAAATATTTTTTTACTTTTTCCTACACATTTTTGTCACTCCTCGGTAATCGTGACGCTCGGACAGGAACACACACACATTTTTTATTACAATTATTGGATTTTTATCTTTCACGCAGCTGCCGTCTCTATCCGTCGCAGATTCAAATAGATTCCACCATCCGCTGCCGTTAACAATGATTTTGGATTCACTCGCATTGGTATTAACGTATCCTTGCACGATGTCAACTCGTAATGCGACACTATGTGCACGAGACCCAGTTTCGTTTGCAAAAGTCCTAAACGCATACCTGAGTTGAAAAAAACATTCAATTATTTATTTTATTGCTCAAGATGGAAATTGGAAGTTTGTTTCACGAAAAATAGTTCTGTGATAAAATTTAGACTCAATTTGCTATCAAGGGAATTATTCTTCGGGTCGCGTTAATCAAGAATATCCTGTCTTACCGATGCATGTGTGGGGTCCATCTCCAAAGGGCATGTAGACGCCCATCTTTCGNAACTCGTAATGCGACACTATGTGCACGAGACCCAGTTTCGTTTGCAAAAGTCCTAAACGCATACCTGAGTTGAAAAAAACATTCAATTATTTATTTTATTGCTCAAGATGGAAATTGGAAGTTTGTTTCACGAAAAATAGTTCTGTGATAAAATTTAGACTCAATTTGCTATCAAGGGAATTATTCTTCGGGTCGCGTTAATCAAGAATATCCTGTCTTACCGATGCATGTGTGGGGTCCATCTCCAAAGGGCATGTAGACGCCCATCTTTCGGTTTCTCTTGTTTTCGTCGGAGAATCTTTCCGGATCGAATTTATTGGGATCCGGAAAATATCGTGGATCGTAATGGAGACCGAGCATTGGAATATACACCGGTGTTCCCTTCTCGATCACGTCATCGGAGTTTGGGACTTTGTAGTCAGCCATTGTCACACGATCCAGGAATGGCAAGGGTGGATATTTTCGTAGAGTTTCCGACGTCACCATGTCAAGGTAAGGGAGAGTCATCACCTGTGGACCATGGCAATCGCGAATACAAATCATTGTTGAAGTCTTTTTTACCATTTTGGAGCAAAGTTTTTTTTCAGTTGACTTTTATAATTTTTTTTAAACAATTTAATCATTTACCATGTCGTACGTGATTTCACCACCATTCGCGCTGATCGCGTCGTTTATCTCTTGGCGCAACTTTGTTTGGACATCGGGTGATAGCGCCAGTTCGTACAATGCAAAGCTGAGCGTTGTGGAGGAGGTTTCAAATCCACCGGTGAAAAAAATAGCAGCTTGGGCAACCAAATTGTCACCGTCAAACTCTGCAAAGTGTCAAATTAGAAAAAGTCGTAAATTAGTGGGAATCGATATTTTTCAGGTTTCGAGTGATTTTACCGAAAATTTTGGCGTCCTCGCTGTTGGCCCGAGCGTTTTTCAGCTCGATGAGTAAATCGATAAAGTCATTGCGTTTCGCTCCCGTTCGTTCGCGTTCTTTTATGGTGTCCCAGAAAGCGTGTCGCAAGAATGAGGCACTTTTTTTCGTGAAGAATTGAAATCCTAGAGGTTTTACCATCTGCGGTGAGAAAAACATCGAGGTCAACTCGATGCTCCGGTAAAAGTTGAATTCGAATATTTCCCGGCCGCACTTTCGAAACTCGGCGTCAGGGTTGTTCAACGAATTAACTTGAAGACCATAAGCCGTTGTACCGATCAGATCAGTCGTGTATTTCGCGCACAGTTCCTTAAGCTCAACGATGTCCCCCGGGCCTTTAATACGAAGAGGAAAATAGTTGAACATTGAAATTTATCCTAAAGGAGTTGCTTAATTTTCGAAAAATTCTGTGAAACTGTAAAAACGCTTTTTTGATAAAACACTGAAGTCAGCAACGTTGGGGTCCCACAAAAAATACGTTTTTCCATCAATTATTTGATCAAGTTGAAAAACTTCGATAAAAAACAGAATTTTGTTGAATTCCAACGATGCAAACTTGAACCTCGTCTTTTTTGACTGCCTGCTGATCACAAAGAGTCTACAAATACCTGTCAGCTTGAGAGATTCAAGATGAGTATTGAGATCCTTGCCAACTTCGAGCATCAATTGGAACATTTTTTTGAGTTTGCCAGAAGTGAAAATGGGTGTCAATTTGGATCGAACTATTTTCCACGCTGGATTCTTGACGATAAACAAATTGGAACTGCCGAGCTTGTCGTCGGGACTAGCCGCCGCGTATCTATCCGCAAAATAATTAAAGTCCCGCACTAAAATGTTTTTTATGAACTCGGGATCGCGCACCAAGAGGAAAGGCCGATCGAAAATGTAGAAGCCGGTGTAGGCGACTTCGGGCGATCGGTCGTACAAATCCTTGACGAATTCGCCTGGAGATTTTTTCATGAAGAAGCAATCTGCGAAGTTACCGGTGAACGGGGTCGGCGTTATCTCGTCGATTCCGCGTTTTTTCCAGTAAAGAAATTTCCTCGTCATGTACAAATAAGCACAAATGATAGAAACTGTCATGAGAATCATGCCATCGAGGCCCCAAAATCCCGTCAAAATCGCCATGACTCTAATTCGCCCTTTCCAAATTATAAAATCAAAAATCCGCGACTAATTTCCGCACGGATGCAGCTTCCCGATGATTCTCGGCTCCGCGTCGCCACGAGTCTTGCATCGAGAGTTGCACGCTCTTCCATATTTATAACGTTTGCTCGATTCTCTCAACAACAATCTCTCCTCCTCCAAACCTCGTCGGAGGAGACAGCACGAGGGGCAACAATTTTTCCATGACTCTACCACTTCGTTATCTCCGATTCCAAGTCATCGAGACATAAATAATTTCCACTGGAGCACCGCTGCAGTCTCCGGATCTAAATAATCACATCGGACATTCGCAACAAATGTGGGCAAGTTGCAGGAATTCGTGCAATACAATGCGCACGATGCATCGGTTGCAATTTTTCGTGAATGAATAAATCTCGAAAACTCGTTTCTTTTTTTTATCGGTCCAAACTGTCATTACTGTAAAAACACGTTATCTATTGCCGAACGAGTGCAACATGTTTTGGATCGTACGACAGTTTTCTCTCTCGTCATTGTACCAGCGATTTCGATATTTTTTGTCTCCTGCTCCTATTGATAGCCCGACACGATAGGAAATTGACATTCGTGATACGGGCCTGTTAAAATGCATCCGGGTAACGAGAGTTTCCAGCTTGATAACCAGTTTCCCTAATGATCGCTCTGCATCGCATGGAAATGCTTATTACACGTTGCTGTCGAATGATGACACAGGAGAATCAAAGTTTCTAAGATGCTCATTAGAAAATTGACATTAATTAGGTCGGACAGGGAAACGGAATAATTACGAGAGGACGCGAGAGGTCGTGGACAAAGAATTTGCTTCTCTGGGTCTCGCAAGCGTATACTTTGTTGCTCGCAATCTTGCGCGACGTTTTTATTCAATCGCGTCAACATTCTATCGACTTTTATTGCCGGAATTTGGTTTTTCGTCTTTTTTTTATTATTTTTTTTTATTAACGCCAGTCAATGATTATTTAAATAATTAATAAACAATTTATTTATCGTTGTGATCCAACGATCCACAGTTTCAAATTCCGATTGCTACACATTGCTCAAAATCGTTGCGAACAACGCTGCGGTCAACAGCCCGGCGAGCCGATAAGATAACTCGCCAACAAAGACATTTTATTCTCATCCTAGGATTTGCTCGATCTCTTTTTTTGGCGAATGACGAGCCGGTAATTATACGATGAGAAAGTTAATTACGGGAGCAACAAAAAGTTGATGCGACGATCGCATTTCCAAGCCCCGGAAGTTGGTGAGCAACGTTGGTCGACTGCGTACAGAGGCAGATGATTTAGTGACAACCGAGCAATGCAGGCAACGAAATTAATTGATAATTGTTAATTGTCAAAAATGAGTCGTCCGGATACTATTTTTTGTATTTTTTTTATTTTTCTGGTGCGTACGATCGCACGTTACAGAAATTTGATCCCTTATCCGCTGTGACACGAATGTTGGAACATTTTGGGAATTCTTTTTCGATTAAAAGACTCGTCACTCATGAAAATAGAGAAATATTTTATTTTTTGCTCCCACATTTTTGTCACTCTTCGGAAATGCCGACGCGCAAACGGAAACACTCACAGATATTTATTACAATTATTGGTTTTTCATTTTTCACGCAGCTGCCGTCTCTATACGTCGCAGATTCAAATAGAGTCCACCATCCGGACGCGTTACTAATGATTTTGGATTATATCGCATTGGTATTAACGTATCCTTGCACGCTGTCAACTCGTACTGCGACACGATGTGCACGAGACCCAGTTTCATTTGCAAAAGTCCTAAACGCATACCTGAGTTGAAAAAAACATTCAATTATTTATTTTATTGCTCAAGATGGAAATTGGAAGTTTGTTTCACGAAAAATAGTTCTGTGATAAAATTTAGACTCAATTTGCAATCAAGGGAATTATTCTTCGGGTCGCGTTAATCAAGAAAATCCTGTCTTACCGATGCATGTGTGGGGTCCATCTCCAAAGGGCATGTAGACGCCCATCCTTCGGTTTCTCTTGTTTTCGGTGGAGAATCTTTCCGGATCGAATTTATTGGGATCCGGAAAATATCGTGGATCGTAATGGAGACCGAGCATTGGAATATACACCGGTGTTCCCTTCTCGATCACGTCATCGGAGTTTGGGATTTTGTAGCCAGCCATTGTCACACGATCCAGGAATGGCAAGGGTGGGTATTTTCGTAGAGTTTCCGACATCACCATGTCAAGGTAAGGGAGAGTCATCACCTGTGGACCATGGCAATCGCGAATACAAATCATTGTTGAAGTCTTTTTTACGATTTTGGAGCAAAGTATTTTTTCACTTGGCTTTTATAATTTTTTTAAAACAATTTAATCATTTACCATGTCGTACGTGATTTCGCCACCACTAGCGCTGATCCCGTCGTTTATCTCTTGGCGCAATTTTGTTTGTACTTCGGGTGAAAGCGCCAGTTCGTACAATGCAAAGGTGAGCACTGTGGACGAGGTTTCGGATCCACCGGTGAAAAAAACTGCAGCTTGGGCAACCAAATTGTCACCGTCAAACTCTGCAAAGTGTCAAATTGGGAAACATCCTAACACGACTGTTCCGTTAATTAAATTGTCAAGAAAAAAATTAGTGGGAATCGATATTTTTCAGGTTTCGAGTGATAAAGAGTTTGCGATAGTATTTTACCGAAAATTTTGGCGTCCTCGCTGTTGGCCCGAGCGTTTTTCAGCTCGATGAGTAAATCGATAACGTCATTGCGCTTCGTTCCCGATCGTTCGCGTTCTCTTATGGTCTCCAAAAAAGCGTGTCGCAAAAATGCGGAACCTTTTTTCGTGAAAAATTGAAATCCTAGAGGTTTTACTATCTGCGGTGAGAAAAATATTGAGGTCAACTCGATGCTCCGGTAGAAGCTGGATCTGAATATTTCCCGGCCGCACTTTCGAAACTCAGCGTCGGGGTTGTTCAACGAATTAACTTGAAGACCATAAGCCGTTGTACCGATCAGATCAGTCGTGTATTTCGTGCACAATTCCTTAATCTCAACAATGTCCCCCGGCCCTTTAACACGAAGAGAAAAAAACGTTGAACATTTAAATTTATCCGAGGGAGTTGCTTAATTTTCGAAAAATTCTGTGAGGCTGTAAAAACGCTTTCTTGATAAAACACTAAAGTCCGCAACGTTGGGTTCCCACAAAAAAATACGTTTTTCCATCAATTATTTGATCAAGTTGAAAAACTTCGATAAAAAACAGAATTTTGTTGAATTCCAACGATGCAAACTTGCACCTCGTCTTTTTTGACCGCCTGCTGAGCACAAAGAGTCTACAAATACCTGTCAGCTTGAGAGATTCAAGATGAGTATTGAGATCCTTGCCAACTTCGAGCATCAATTGGAACATTTTTTTGAGTTTGCCAGAAGTGAAAATGGGTGTCAATTTGGATCGAACTATTTTCCACGCTGGATTCTTGACGATAAACAAATTGGAACTGCCGAGCTTGTCGTCGGGACTAGTCGCCACGTGTCTATCCGCAAAATAATTAAAGTCCCGCACTAAAATGTTTTTTATGAACTCGGGATCGCGCACCAAGAGGTAAGGCCGATCGAATATGTAGAAGCCGGTGTAGGCGACTTCGGGCGATCGGTCGTACAAATCCTTGACGAATTCGCCTGGAGATTTTTTCATGAAGAAGCAATCGGCGAAGTTACCGGTGAACGGGGTCGGCGTTATCTCGTCGATTCCGCGTTTTTTCCAGTAAAGAAATTTCCTCGTCATGTACAAATAAGCACAAATGATAGAAACTGTCATGAGAATCATGCCATCGAGGCCCCAAAATCCCGTCAAAATCGCCATGACTCTAATTCGCCCTTTCCAAATTATAAAATCAAAAATCCGCGACTAATTTCCGCGCGGATGCAGCTTCCCGATGATTCTCGGCTCCGCGTCGCCACGGGACTTCCATCGAGACTTGCGAGCTCTTTCATATTTATAACATTTGCATGGCTTTCTCACCAAAAATCACTCTTTCTCCATATCTCGTCGGGGAAGACAGCACGAAGGACAACCATTTTTCCATCACTCTACCACTTCGTTATCTACGATTTCAAGTCATCGAGACATAAATAATTGACATTGGAGCACCGCTGCACTCTCCAGAGCTAAATAAGCACATGCGGCCATTCGGGACAACTGCACGCATTTGGAGCAGCAGGTCCCGGAAAAAGAATTTCCTTCCGTGTGTCTCAAGCCTATATTTTGTTGTTCGTAATCTTGCTTGAGGTTTTTCTTCAATCGCGTAAACGACAACAAATCAAGAGAAATTTTAATAAGTGTCGAACTCTGTATCCCAAATAAATCGATACTTTTTAACCTCATCAGCAATATATGCCCACAAAAATCACGATTCATCATTGCTAATTATTACTTCTCTACAAATGATGCAGAGACTCAAGATTTACTCTCAGCTACGTCACATTTTTTAAAACAAGATATTCAACGTTAAGGCGGCATTTTAATTTCCTCGACAAGCAAGTTCGTCATTTTTAACATAATACGCAGTAGCGAACGTCGACTCGGACTCCTCACGGACTTTCAATTGCGCATAAATGAAAAATATCCACTTATATATTCAGCATTGTAATTTTGAAGATAAAATTCCTTGATAACGTAATCCTGTCGCTCCACTGACGAGACTTGCATAATTGACATTTTTTACACATGCTCAAAAAATCATTTTCAATAAATTTAATTTTCCACGCGTGAAAAATTTAATGAACGTTTAAATTTAATTAAAAAAATGAAAAACATTGATTCCAACGATTGACGTAGTATTTTTTATGGATAACGATAACCGACGCAGAATTTTTACGTAAATTTTTATTCAAATATTAAGTAAAACGAGAAAAAAAAATTGGAAATCTCTTGAAAATTTAGAAAATGAGCTGCCGGTCCCATAATTTCTTAACACGTTGTTCATTTTTGTTCACGCATCTTCGTACCTGCAAATTTCAACTTTCAGCAAAAACAGCGAAACATTAACGAGTCTTGTTTGTGCGAAAAGATGATTGACAGGCATGAAAAATGTGAATATAGAAACGCGTGTTTTTGAGCGGATCGTTAATGTTATTCCAGTCTCCGTAAATAAGTTTTTACTATGCATCGATTAAAAGTGATTGCAACGCGTCACGAAACTCTGCTGGGACGGTCGTACAATGTTTAAAGTATATAGACGAGTCGGACGAACTGTTCGACCTTATTAGAGAGAATATAGTAATTGAAAATGCTGTCACAGCATAATTGTTGGAATGTTTGCCACTTGCAAAGAGTCTGCAAAAAGAAAATGCGTTGTCATGGTGCACGAGCTGGCTCGGATTCGTTTTTTTTGAATGTGTGAATATTGAACGAATGAGAAAAATGTGAGAGATGATTTTTCTTTTTGGCTCTTCGGTAATATCGTGGAGAAACGATAATTATCAGCAGATGAAATTTTCTTGGACTTGTTGACAGAGTTTTCATTAGACCTGTTGGGATTCGATGTTTATTTCGCTTGTGGAGTCATTGCCGGTGAACGATGACACAAAATTGATGAAAAAGTTGTCAAAATAATCCTGATTCTCTTTACGATGAAACATTTTTGATAAAAATCGAAATAACAAAAATTTGAAGGAAGGAAATTGGAAGAAAGGCTGCCTGCGAGTCCACGTGAAAAGTTCTAGTCGTTTGCGTTTCTGGAAATTTTTTTTTTTCATGAGTTTCGCAAAGAATGAAATAAAAAATTTCGACCCCGTGTTGCCGAATTACCGAGACGCGTTTTCGTAATTCTGGCAATTCGAGGAAATGCAGGGAGTCGCCCTGCGGCGATCGAACTCGAAATTTTTATCAACGGATGGCAACTCCTGTTTCTCAATAAAAGAAAAACACTGACCGGTTCATGGCAAAGACGTAAAGATGTTTTGCTTCAATACGAAAAGCTTGAAGCTTCCTCCGCTAGATGGCTGAGTCGGACATATTCTCGATCCCAGCTCCGCAAGGAAGTTCCAGTCAATTCTTCCAATAAAGTAAGTGTTTGAAAGCAAAAATGAAATCTACGTTTTACCTTACAAATGCCTACAAATTTTTCGGGTTAGCTTACCAAAAATATGAATAAAAAAATTAAAAATAAAAAAACACAAAATTGAACCATCGTCGTCGACTTGATTTTTAGGGCCTAAGCGGGTCAACAAGTCCAAATGTGTTTAAAGGAGTTCACAGTTATAAAAAGTAGATAGTTGGCAAACAGAGATTTCGCAAAAGATCGAGGTCGATCGTTCTATGAATCAGGCATGAAGCGGTAAACGCATAATTCTCCCCAAACATGATTACATTTAATAATACCCATAATCGTCAGAGAGCTGTGGTTTGGAATACACCTACACGAAAATTAGGAGGAGGATATGTGGGTGCTGCACAAATCCTTCGACCACACACTCCAGATATTCCAAACAGATACTAAATTTCCGCGTACGTGCCAATTTTGAGATCCCGCAGGCTTTTTCGAGCAGTCCCTTAATTTTCGTTTTATGTTTAATTCATCCGGAGCTTATGATCGGTTTTTAATAAAGCTCCGAATATCCTCTTGTCCATTAATGGCACGAAATTCGCTATTTCCACGAATATGGACTCGATTTCTCATAAAAAATAGGTCCTCTAGTGCTTTTTTAATCAGTCCTTTTCCTGAAATCTTCCGCTTCGAGCTTTCGTGGTCTGTTTTGAAAATTTGAAAACAAACTAACATAATCACCTAAATAGCACCATTGGCAACGGTTTCAGACGATTTTGATAGCTAATTGCGTGTATCGGAGGGTTTGCCCTTTCGGTATCTCTAGTGGCTCGATTCTGAAGACTGGGAGTACACGGCAAAGAGATCCGTAGGTTGTGTAACGCGCGGGAATCGAGAAGAAAGAGAGAATGAGAGAGAGCGGGAGAAAACGTGCGATGGGGACCCTTCTCAAACTCGGTCAACCGAGGCTCCATCCTCGTCCTTACTGGCTTTGATTCTCTCGCTCGTCCACGCGGATGCCTCGTAGTTGGCCCGAAGAGAAAGAGACTCGATTCAGGCATACACCCCACCTAACACCATAGAAGAGAGCAGGCGATACACAGCGCGGATATATTTATAGCTAGGCAGCGTGAGAGGAAGATAAAAAAATGGTAGTAGCCCTTGGAGCGCGCCTTCCGGGCAACTGAACTAAATTATCGTGTAACGAAAAAGGGGCAAGGAGCGAGATGGAACGCGTCCTGAGAGATAGCAAAAGGGAGACCAAAGGCAGAAATAGGATAAGCGGAGAGAGGGAGGCAGCGAGTTGGCCAGTGAAACAGCAATCGGTTCGAACTTTGGTCAGCCAACAGTACGAGCGAGACAAGATTTTTTCAACAGCCGAACAACAGTCCTAGCTTTCGATTTGAATTTGAAAAGGGGCGGACACCGTTGCCGAATTCTTCGTAGAATTATAACCATCTCCAAAGTATTTCGCATTTTTTTTTTTTCAACCCGGAAGAGAGACCACTCGCGCGCGTCCGTTTGGACGCCCGGTTATACCTTCCAGACGCGGCGGAAGACCGTTTATACAGTCTCTCTGTATTGCTTCTCGTGGCCCAAACCCTTTGTCACGAGGCGCCGCGAACCGCTGCCATTTTCGCCATAACCCAACATCATCCCGGCACTCCGATCCTGCGCCCTATACGCCATTGCGTTTTGACGCCACGTACCGTTAAAACAAACATCTTCCTGTATCATTTTCTCTACCATTTCGGGGTCAACGATCTCCACAAACTGTATCAGAGGTCAAAGATCGATATCCCCATATAAATTCTCAAAAATAAAATACAAAGACACCAGTTTCTCGGAGTTCTCCATTTCTAGTGGAAACTGGAGTTCGCAACGTTGGAGTGTAACCACAAAAATTTCAATCATCGTGCACAATGCCAGATGCAGCGTTTTTTGCATTTAAATTATATAATTTCGACAATTTTCCTAGAAAGTTAAGAAAACGTACAGACTGTTACACAATATCTTACAAAATTTGCAGAAATTAGAGCGGTTGGACGATTTTTCAAAAAACTCAAATTTTCGTAAAATTCGAAAAATCGTAAAATTTAAACCGCTCAACCGATATTTCCCAAACTCAATACCAACCTTCCTATTATGATACTCTGTGTATAAAAAAATAATTAGTAACGAATCTTTAAATTTGCGGAAGTTAGAGCGTCGACAGGCTTTTTTTTGAAAATTTCAAAATGCCATAGAATTCGTAATTTTCTAGCAATTCAAACAAAAATTTCAGAGAATGAAGAGCTCGTACAGATTAACATTTGTGCGAAACGGGAGCCCTGTAGCTCGCACCGTTCTCGAGTTATGAACGTTTGAATTTCACAGTCCCAAAACATACACACACACATCCGGGCATTTTGTCTAAATATGATTTTTCGATGTCTTTGGAAATTTCAAGCACATTGACATTGGAAAGTGAAGAAAAAAAATGTTCACCAATAGCTTCCTGTACGAGGAAGCAAAAAAGACGTTACGAGCTCTAAATTCGACAAGTTTCCGTTGGGCAGCCCCTTCCCGAAACATCGCAAAGTCGTTGCGATCAGCTGTATATAGAGAGAACGATAAAAGCCTAGAAATTGAGTGAGAAAGCGCGAGATACATGAATATGCTGGCAGGAGGAGAGGACGGTGAGAGAAAAGATACGAGGACACAGGATCGTGGTTTACACGTACTAAAGTTTGTCCCGGGCGTCCAGCAGAATGTATCTAATTTCTTATTGTCCGATTTCATAGGTAACCTCTATCTCATCATGTCCCTCTTCATTCATTATACATTTTTCTTTGCCTCCAGAGCATCCTGAACTTTTCAAACCTTAAGAAAGAGAGAGAAGGCTCGAAATAGAGAAATGAGCCACACACGAGACATACAGTTGTTATTCTTCACCATGAAAGCCATTACCTTTGCACATCGCCCGATTCTTTTTGTTGCCCATCGTAAGGGTTGTCCCATCGAGAATTTATAAGCAAAAATACACGCAATAAAATATGTGGAGCACAGGTAAGAGTCATAGCCATGGAAATCCACACACGAGGGACAATCGCAAGAATGCACCCTGCAGTCTCTTTCTCTCTCTCTCTTTTGCCCTCTGGCTCCTTTCATTGTAACGACGCACGGTCATCTCACGCTCGCCAGGGAAAAGTGGTCAGGCGCCGTTTTTCAAGCTCCTCCGTAACAACTGCCGGCCACTCGCCAGAACGATTTAAATTTCGGCTTGATTTAAATATTATCTTGTAAAGGGGCAAGTTTAATGCATTTATAATTGTTTGAGCGGGGCGGGCTCCCCCCGAAGGTCATCGGTCGGACATCACTGACCCTTGGCATCATCGGGTCATTCAAGAATCCACACACTACCCTGCTGCTACCTCGACGCATGTATATAACCTTTGATGACCGTGCCACGATCCTCTTCCCTACTAACCAGTTCTCCGCATGCACCTTTGCCACCATGACCACTGGATCCGGAGTATCGGGCACGGGCCAGTTCCGGATTCCGTCTAAACTCTTCCGGGCACAGAACAGCCCACCAACGAAATCGAGTTCGTAACGTTCGAGTCGAAAAATTCAATTTTTCGTAGAATTTTAAAAACCATGACAATTTTCGTCAAGATTTTGGGATTTTTTCGTTTTATCGTCCTGACCAAATATTGAATAAGAATCTCAACAAAAAACGCTGCAAAATGAAATTTGCAATTTGCTAAAAAAGCTTTCGGCATCGTGCCAAATCTGTTCAAATTATTATTATTTTTTAATTAATTTAATTCAATTTTTTAAATAAATTTATTAACGATTAATAAATAAAAATCATTATTTATTCAATTTCTTAATTTCTTTTCGAATTTTTTATTTTTGACCCAATTTCTACGAGTTTTCTAGAAAGCAACGAGGAAGTAGAGACTGATACACAAAATTTTACAAAATTTGCAAAAAACCATGACAGTTTTCGTGCCCATTTTGTTTTTCGATCCTGAAAAATCGTTTTACTGTCCTGACGTGAATTTCGTTGCTTTTAAACGATGGAAACTTCACACGTTAATTTATACAGATAATTTAGTGTCCGAAGGACAAGGAATTTTCTCTTCGATCGACCTCAGTGCGAGCTTTCCCATAGTTTCGCCACTTTTTCGCTCGGCTGAGTTTGCTTTTTGGAAAGGCAGCGCCCGGAAGGGCTTCATAATTCACCAAGACATTGCAATATAACGGTTCTGTAAATTGAAACGCGAAATCCCTTCGGGACGTCCCGGGACGTTGGTCCGACTGCGATGCTACATTTTGAATCGTTTTTTATTTTTTTATTTTTTATTCTTCACCCTTCTAATTGTCCGGGAGGGCATGACATCGCGGACGGTGGTCATATCGCATATTTCATACATCAGATACACGCGAATTCGCAACGTTCCTGTAGCTGCTAGTATTTCACTCCTCGTAGCCCTTCAACGTCCGAGCCCTTTAGTTCCAAAGAGAGAGAGAGAGAGAGAGAGGGAGCTTTTGGGTTTTGGCCACTTGATCCTTTTCCCTATTTACCTCGTTCCCATTATTCATACAGTCTATATCTTCTCCACACACGAACCCATCGTTGTATACTTCCTATTTCTGTGTGCATCAATGTCAATAACAAATAATGCCACAAGGATGTGCCAAAGTGGGAAGAATTTTTTGTAAACCAAAGTTTTCAAATAAAAAATCGATTCCAGAAGAAAAATTGTAATTTTTATGCAATTTTATGATAAAATAAAATTTCTACCCCCTTAAGGTACGTGCTGGCAAAATTTTCAAAAGACGAAAAGAAAGATCTTAACATTGTACTCTTGGAGCTTATTGTATTTTAAATATAATTTTTATTACAATATTTTATAACAATTTACAGTATAATTCATAACAATATTATAATTTTAATCATTTAATTGTAATATTTATATAAAATAATATAATTAATGTAAATAAATAGAAAATAATCATAAACAATAATAATTATAAAATGAATAATGTAAAAATATATAAAAAAATAATAAAATTCATAAATTTTATAAAAATTCATTAAATTTATAAAAAAATGCAATATAAGCCAAAATATAGATAAAAATTATAATATAATTATTATAAATAAATAAAAAATGATCATAAATAATATAAAATTAAATAAATAAATAATAAGATTCATAAATTAATAAAAAAAATGTATTATAAGTTAAAATCCATATACAAATTATAATATAATCAATATAAATAAATAAATTATAAAATTCATGAATTTATAAATTCATAAATTCATAAAAAATGTATTTTAAATAAAAATATATTTAAAAATTTGATTATCGTATAAATATTTGAAAAAATGAGAAATTTAGGCAGACATATGACTGTCGTTAATAAAATTGCTGTTTCGTCGGGATTGTTCTTAAAATTAATGCGGAAAATGCAAGAGGCAGAAATGAGTAGAGAACGGATTTAATTAATGTAAAACGTTTGTCTCGCTTTTCTGAATCGTTCGCGGTCTTTATTGGAAGCTTTGCGAGGAGCCGGAGAGAAAGATGGAGAAGAGGAATGAATGAGAGAGAAAGGAGGAAAAAAGGAGCGTATACATCACGCTTGAATAATAGTACGTCCAGCGCACTAAATCGTACGGGTTAATTGAATTATAGCCGAATCCACAAACGAGCGCGCGGTACGACGGTTCCAATATCGCGGAGCTAGCGCCCAGCGGTTAACCAAAAATGATCGGCAATCTATAGACGCTGATCGCGGGAATATTACTTTCTCGGCGAGCGGTGGCCTCGTCGGCTCCGTCTTTGTCGCCGCTCCACCGCCACGACCATCTTCTAAAAACTATCCAATGAACAAGGACACAGATATTTGGATATGTAGCATATCTAAATATTGCTTCAACAAAAAACAACGCGCGGTAGCGTTATTGGCAACGGTCCAATGGTGAATGTCACGCAAAATATATGCTTGCGCGGGTGAGGACCAAACTATATGCCAACCAATATATCCCCGCGTTTCATCCACCAACTTTATGTAAGCGACATTTTTCTTGGAAATATGTTGGGCAATAAAGATCGATCCTGATGTTTCACCATTCTACAGATTCGTTACCAAGAAACTTTATGAGGCTCAACTTTGCAAAGGAAATGGATTTTATTTCATTTTGAAAATTGCAACTTTTAACACACGCTCTTGTGAGAAACTACTGAAAATTGTGAGTTTTTTAAATTGATATTTGATTTTTTAAATTTTTATTCTATTTTATTTGATTTTTTCAATTTTTATTCTATTTTATTTGGATTTATAAATTTTTATTCTATTTTATTTAATAGTTTCAATTTCCATTCTGTTTTATTTGATTTATTAAATTTTTATTCTATTTCATTTGAATTTATAAATTTTTATTCCATTTTATTTGAATTTATAAATTTTTGTTCTATTTTATTTGAATTTATAAATTTTTATTCCATTTTATTCGATTTTTTCAATTTCCATTCTGTTTTATTTGATTTATTAAATTTGTATTCTATTTTATTTGAATTTATAAATTTTTATTCTATTTTATTTGAATTTATACATTTTTATTCTATTTTATTTGAATTTATGAATTTTTATTCTATTTTATTTGAATTTATAAATTTTTATTCTATTTTATTTGAATTTATACATTTTATTCCATTTTATTTGAATTTATAAATTTTTATTCTATTTTATTTGCATTTTTCAATTTCCATTCCATTTTATTTGATTTATTGAATTTAAATTCTATTTTATTTGAATTTATAAATTTTCATTTTATTTTATTCGACGTTTAAAAATTTTATTCAATTTTTTAAAGTTAATTCTCGTAATGAAATATCCTGCAACGTATCCAGGCGTACGTCTTTACTGCAGACATTCACGAATTAAGCTAGTCGACGATATATACATAAGAGTTTGTATTGTACGAGCTGGTCCTTGCAGGAAGACTCCTGCGATGGCCGGGCTCCTGTCCGAATCTTCCAACGGACATTGCTCGTCGGTTTCCACCTTCTGTGCTCCTTCCTCCGCTTTTTTTCCGTTCTCCACTTCAGGCCCGCGCCGCTACCGTTACGAGAAAACGTTGCAGAGACGCGTGCACCCTGCGCGCGATCTATTGTTGGTACTAACTCCAAACCTGGCCGCACTGTCCTCTTGGCCATTCGCCGATTCACGCGATGTACCTGCGGCCTTACGCGGTCATATTCTCACTTTTTTCACAGCCCGAATCCTCGCTGATGATTCGCGAGACCTTAACCCCCTCCGGCACGACGGCCGCTCCGAAAACGATGTTTTCCGAGTGGACAGCGCGGACGTTACCAAAATCGCACCGTGCGATGCCTCCACGAGTTTATCGTGCGTGAAGAATTTTTTTCTTCTCCTCTTTCCTGCCGCACGAACGTTGAGCTCGCAAGCTTTTCGTTCGTTTAAAACGTACCCTCGGACATTGTGGCCGAGATATTTACATATCGCAACCGTGGATTGCAGTTCGTTATGCCAGTGACCTGATTATTCCGAGTTCTTACGAGGGCCCAGGTAGAAACGCCGCACATCGCGATTTTCGTATACGATCCAAAATCTTGCGTCGGTACGTCGCAGCAGCACGTCAGTAAATTATTTCTCGAATTTCAACGACACTTTCGACCCTTGGAGCCTCCTGGGGAAACGGTTTTTTCAGACTCTCCGCAATCGTCAGAAAGAAACAAAACAGAATGTTTCGAAATCTTGACGAAAATTGTCACGATTTTAAAAATCCAACAAACAATTTACAGAAAAATGGATTTTTCGTTCGATAAACTCGAAAGACTTCCTGCAAAGTCCAACCCTCGAATAACTCGTCCCACGTGACCGGAACGGTCAATGGAAAGTAGCGTGTAATGCAAATTTACTCGACGCAACAAATTGCACCGAATTTCAAGGATCAGAGCCAAAGAAATCTCGTCTCATTTGTATCGCGTGTATATATAGACGTTTGGTCTCGTGTTTACCTTCCTCCCGATGATATACAGAGTGCGATTTATCCCCTATTTTTACTTTGCTCATTTCGTAATGTTCCCCCATTCGGAGCCTCGCGTACGTATTCCGCTATATCGATAAGTATACGCCGCACCGATTCCGTTACGAATGCTCCAAATAAATCCGAATTTCCACGCTCCTTGTCCTGGGTCATGCCATACGATCCCTACGCAATATTTCTTTGCGCCCAACCACCATGAGAGTTGCTCATGCTCTAAAGACCAAAAATACGAAAAAAAAAACGAAATCCTCAAAAAATACGAGAGCAGGGAACGAGAATCGATAAAAAAAAAAAAACTAGAGGAAAAAAATTTAGTTCTAAATCGTATGTATAGCTGGCTCCATTTATGGTCGGAATTGCGGACAAATGATCACGTGTCCCCATGCATTCAACACCATAGACTGCCATAAAGAAAGTCTATGGGGAATCTGTGCTCTTGTCATCGTACGAGCATTAAATAGTCCAAGCTCTTATAATTTCCTACGAGAAATTGGCAAGAAAAAATTCCCTCGTACGAAATTGAAACCCCATAAAAAAATGAAGAAAAAACATTTAGATTCAAACGCGCGCACACCAAAAGTCAGGTTACAATCGTCCTCTGCTTATGCACGTACCTTCTTAGTTTATTTACAATGTAGACATCGAGATATTTTTTTATAAATATTTCATTACGAACATTAACTTTTAAAAATTGAATAAAATTTTTAAAAATCGATTAAAAGAGAATGAAAATTTATAAATTCAAATAAAATAGAATAAAAATTAATAAATTTAAATCAAATAGAATAAAAATTCAATAAATCAAATAAAATAGAATAGAAATTGAAAAAATCAAATAAAAAAGAATAAAAATTTATAAATTCAATTGAAATAGAATGAAAATTCAATAAATCAAATGGAAAAGAATAAAAATTTATAAATTCAGTTGAAATAGAATAAAAATTCAATTAATCATATAAAACAGAATGGAAATTGAAAAAATTAAATAAAAAAGAACAAAAATTCATAAATTTAATTGAAATAGAATAAAAATTCAATAAATCAAATAAAACAGAATGGAAATTGAAAAAATCAAATAAAAAAGAATAAAAATTTATAAATTCAATTGAAATGGAATGAAAATTTAAAAAATCAAATAAAACAGAATGGAAATTGAAAAAATCAAATAAAAAAGAATAAAAATTTATAAAATCAGTTGAAATAGAATAAAAATTCAATAAATCAAATAAAACAGAATGGAAATTGAAAAAATCAAATAAAATAGAATGCAAATTCAAAAAATCAAATATTTATTTACAAAAACAACAATTTCCAGTAGTTTCTCATAAGAGCGTGTGTTAAAAGTTGCAATTTTCAACATTAAAACTTAATTCGACCGTCGCAACGTCCTTAAGAATCAATAAAAAGCAACTTACCCGCGAGGGCACAGTGCAAGCCTAAAAAGTTGGCAAAAAAAGGGCATGCACGCACCACGCTGTGCATTGTCACAGCGAATGGGAATGGTGAATATGAAATACGATCGGCTTTTAGTAAAACGAGACAAAAATACAGGCCATTCGATAGTAGTTTCGCGTCCCCTTCACCGCGCGATTCATCCTCCCTATATATCGAAAGATATTACGAGAGCAGCAGCAGAGCAGGGAGGGCGCGGAGGGAGAGGCTGGAAGCACATGAAATGACCATTCACATCGATAATTTTTTTTTTTTTTTTTTTNTTTTTTTTCATTCACGCGGATATCGCGGTCGGGCATTTCACCAAAAAAAAAACCATGTGCGAAAGAGCATTTTTTTGCGCCCAGCTAAATCGATCCATCTCCGAGTCAATGGACCATTATTTTCTTGCTCTTTTTTTTCATCATTTTTCATCAGTCTTTCATAAAACCTTCATCGCGCTCGTTTCCTCTTTTTCCGAGACTTATTTTCTCTTATTATAAGAAAGCAAAATGAAATCGCGTCGCGAATCGAGTCGGAAATGATTTTTTTTTTTTTTTTTTCGATTTTATTTCCATAGAATTTTCCCAAAATTTCTGCGTCTCCTTTTTTTTCATTTTTTCTCTAAACAATTTGCATTTTTATGATTAAAAAATAAATAAATAAAAATTCCACTCCGATTCGTTTGCGCTCTCGAGCAGCATTATTCGTCAGTTTCGTCTTTGTCAAGAAAAATCTCTTTCACGGCCATTTACCGTTGTTTCACGTGGATATCAAATGACGAACGGTTTCCACGCGAGATGTCTGTTAATATATTGGCCACGCAGAGATTCGGTGAAGCGCGCAGTTTATATGTACCGGAGGTTTCTCTAGGCTCAATTTGCTCAAGACGCTTGAAACGTGAGACGATCGCGTACACGTACAAACCGTATATATAGCGTGTTTCAATATCTTACGAGAGCACGCACATAACATGTACAAATACTCTGCGCGAGTGCAAAAATCCTCGTTCATTAAAATTATTTTCAAAAATACAAAAAAATCGAAATCTTGACGAAAAATAAAAAGAAAAATGAAAAATAATTTTTGAAAAAATCGTTTCATCGTCCTGATCAAATTTTGCATCGAAATCTCAATGAAAAATAAAATTTCGTTGCATTCCAACGATCCAGACTTTAAAAACGTGAAAAACTAAATAATTCGTTTGGACCGAGTCGAGCTTCGGCTGTTATTTCTGAATAATCCTGTACATTTGCTCGATATGCTCGATTTCTTTGGCAAGAGATGAATGTGACGAGGATCTCTCAAGGCACACCCATCATCCGATATTTCATTTCGATTTTACAATTTCGTTTCGCAGCCAAGCCTCCGCAAGCACCTTTTCAAAATGAATTCTAATGGAACAGCCAATGAGCTCAAAAATGCACGACAACTTTTTCGTTAACGTGCTGCTGCTGCTGCTGTCTTAGGAACGACGAGCGCCGAGAGAACGTAGAAACAAAAACTCTACGCTGGATCCTCCCTCTTCGTTCATCCTATGTGCGCATAATTGCAGGGACAACGTGGCAACGTAGAAACGATGAGGAATCTCTTTGGTATACAACCTCCCTTACAGGGGTTCTTCGTTTATTCATTTCTTCATGAAAATTTGAAAAATTCACGGTTTTTTATTGTTTTCGATTATTATAACGAAATTTCACTCGAGATTTTATTTTTAAAATTGGATTGATCGATAAGAATTGATTTTTCTTATTTTTCTTCTTCTCTTTCAAGAAAAATTCATTATTTTTTCGATTTTTGCGAGTTTCTGTTGATTGAAACGCGAGAAAATAGTAAAATTTGAAAATTTCACGTTTTTTTCATTAATTTTGATTATTATAACGAAATTTCACTCGAGATTTTATTTTTCGAATTGGATTTATCGATAAGATTTTTAATTAATCGTAGTGCATCGAGAGAATTGATTTTTTTCGATGATTAACAAGAAATATGGCCACAGAATGAGATTTTCTTATTTTTCTTCTTCGCCTTCAATAAAAATTCATTATTTTTATGATTTTTTCGAGTTCCTGTTTTGCTTGGAACGAGAAAATAGTAAAAATCGTAAATTTCACGTTTTTCCATTAATTTTGAAGATTTTGACGAAATTTCGCTGAAGATTTAATGATTTAAATTGTATTAAACGACAAGATTTTTAATTAATCGTAGTGCATCGAGAGAATTGATTATTTTCGATGATTATCACAAACTTTGGCCACAGAATGAGATTTTATTATTTTTCTTCTTCTCCTTCAATAAAAATTCATGATTTTTGTGATTTTTTCGAGTTCCTGCGTTGCTGGAAACGGAAAAATAATAAAATTCGAAAATTTCAACAAGAATACCTGGAGGATGAGAACCGCTTGAGAGAATCTTGGTTTTTCCCCTCCCTCGCGTCGCTGTTGCCCACGAAGCCCGAAAATTCTTATTCCCCGAAATTCCCCTGCTGCCCCTTGCACGTTTTCCCTTGCTCGGTCTCCCCCGTTGCAAGCATCCTTGTCGTTCTACGAGGGTTTCCATTGCGAGCAAGAAGGCTCCGAGATGTCCGAGCAGTTTCGCTCGTTTTCCATGCGCAGCGATGCCGATTTTCCTCGAGCAACATATTTTTCTGTAAACGCGGACATACCGAGCAGCAGCAGCATGAGTATTCGAGCCATTTGCTTGCTTCTCCGTGAACACATCGAACTGACGTCAAACGTCATCGTGTCAACGTCGCGCGAGAGAAACCCAAAGAATTATCCACGAACACACGGGGGCGTACAACGGGAACAAAATATCCGAAAAGTGCTTGCGGATGAAGATTAATCGGTTCAGCAGAGCACACCAAAAGATATTTCTTCTCCTCGTTATCGCTCCAGCAAAATTTCCCTTGAAATTTTATACTTTTTTTCTTTTTTTTCAAACATTTCCTAGCGCGTATTTCCAGAGACATTTAATGTACATCGTAAAAATGTGATGAATCACGAAATATATTAAATAAATTCAAACGTTGAATAATTATTTTAATTTTATTTCCAATAATTTTGCAAAATTTTGATTAATTTTTATTTTTATTTATTTTATTGTTCAATTTATTTATAATTCTTAATATTTATTATTCATTATTATTACTTATTCAATTTTTTATTAATATTTTAATTTATTAATAGATTAAATAAATTCAAACGTTGAATAATTATTTTAATTTTATTTCGAACAATTTTGCGAAATATTGATTAATTTTTATTTTTATTTATTTCATTATTCAATTTATTTATAATTCTTAACATTTATTATTTATTATTATTAGTTTTTCGATTTTTTGTTTATTTTTTAATTTATTTTCTGTTATTCATTCAATTTTAATTTTAAATATTAATTGAAATGTTGCGAGCGCCGTGTATCGTGACAATTAACGAAAATGCCTTGCGGAAGTTTGAAAATTGCAAATAAGATTTTCCAAAAACGTAATCGAACGTCGCTAATTCTGGAGAATTATTTGAAGCAATGAAATTTTATAAACTTACGCGATAATAAAGACGAAAAAGTATCGGAACTGTTAGAAAATTCTTATTGCCATTATAAAATTGCAGGAAATGTTTTTTTCCCTACAATTCTATTCCGAGCTTCGTTCGCTGGCCCCTTCAAGTGTTTTACAACTCCAGCGTGAATTTTGTGGATTCCCC
>JBAJMU010000012.1:4310849-4363240 GCA_037952995.1 Hyposoter didymator | reverse complement strand
TTTGGTTTTTTTTTTTTTTTTTTTATCGTTTTGACTGATTACGCTCGTATATTTCTCGCAACACGTGTGAGTTATCGGGAGAATGCCAGAGAGACGAAGAGCCAAGAGGGTGGAACAGTGCGAGGTGATTTTTTCGTTTTTTTTGTTTTTTTTTTTTTGCACAAGAAGGAAAATGTCATTTACGAGCCAAATTGATGGCCGAGTGTCGAGTTCAATAGAATTTTTTGTTGCTCGCGCGCGCGTTCGCTCACGGGGCTAGATATCATTACAGCGAGGGGCAGATGCATCGCGATGGATCCCCCGGGCTCTCTCTTCGCCCCAGCGACTCTCCAGCAGAGCCTCCTCGCCAGTTCGCCGCAGTTTGCCAAAAGAAGCAGAGCCCCTCGTCTTCTCATCCTCCTCGACGAGCAGCCAGAACAATCTCTTCCCTTTATACGAGACATACGAAGCTATTCGAGTCCTGGGAACCGTTTTTTTTGTCTTTATCCTTTTTCCCTCTTTCTCTCCGCGTCTCATTCCTTTTCTCACTATTTTTTTCGCCTCTCTGCTGCACTGTCTTTCCAAATGTAATTATTTTCACAGCTTGGCTGCTCGCTCCTTCAGTTCTATTCTTCTGGCACGCTCGAACTTGATGCAAACACAAAAATAAATGCGAGTGTCTGCGTGAGCTAGCAAATAATCGGAATACTGGTGAAGGAGCTGCAGCTGTGCGCAGAGCAGATCGAAAAACCTGTTACCGCGCGAGAGACGATCTAGACACAGAAGAAATTTTCATATTTGTCATCGATGCGACTCCGGCGTGTAAAAACGTCTCGATAAAAAATAACCGAGAATTACGTATTTAGTAACCACGGGATACCGTGGCAGGCCAAGAAAAGACTAAATAATATCCCGAAATGACATTTTTTTGCTCGAATTGTGAACGTCAGCAAATTTATTTAAATCGCTGCGATTTAATATCGAAAATACGTGAAAAACATTTTTTAGGTCGCGCCCGAATCATTTTTACGTTCCAATGAATCCATTTTTACGTTTTCAATGTCTATGAGCTTCTAATTTCCCAAAACATCGAAAAATCATATTTAGACAAAATGTCCTGATGTGTGTGTGCATTTTCTGGCACTGCAAAATTCAAACGTTCATAACTCGAGAACGGTTTGAGCTACAGGGCTCCCGTTTCGCACAAATGTTAATCTATACGAGCTCTTCATTCTCTGAAATTTTTGTTTGAATTGCTAGAAAATTACGAATTCTATGGCATTTTGAAATTTTCAAAAAAAGCCTGTCGACGCTCTAACTTCCGCAAATTTTGAGATTCATTACTAATTATTTTTTTATACATAGAGTATCATAATAGGAAGGTTGGTATTGAGTTTGGGAAATATTGGTTGAACGGTTTAAATTTTATGGTTTTTCGAATTTTACGAAAATTTGAGTTTTTTGAAAAATCGTCCAACCGCTCTAATTTCTGCAAATTTTGTAAGATGTTGTGTACGAGTCTCTACTTCTTCTTAACTTTCTAGAAAACTTGTCGGAATTATGTCATTTAAATGGAAATACAAAAAACGCTGCAAATTTTAATTTGCAGCGTTTTGTGACGCAGTCTTGCCTCGTCCGTGTGCGCGGCAACACGTGTTTCCGAGCCTTTCCTGCGACGTATCACATAACAGGCGCAACAAGTGCAACACCCAAGCGCGTATATATATTTTTGATGCATGTATCCAACGATACCGAAAGGTTGGGAAAGCCATCAAGCCTGGACGATGTAGCACAGAGAGAAGAAAGAAAAGAGTGCACAAAAAAAAGGTTCGTCGTTTATTTGTCTCTTGCTTTCTTCAACTTTCGCTTTTCTCAGCGGCGGCATGCAGCGCGCTCGGATATTTTTGCTCAGGAAGCTGTGGCTCGCATCCCCATTTCTCCTGCTCGATCCTCAGCGGCAAGCTCAACCAACACACCCGACAAAGTATGTTAATGTCGCTCATAAACTTCGGCAACAGGTTCATTTCTCTCGAAAGCCCATTGCACGCGATATCGCGAAAGGGAAGAGCGAGAAGCCCTCGTCGGCGCATCGCCGGAGCAGCAAAAATCCTTCGAGAAACATATCGCCTCTTGTCCCTCGAGCTTGCGTCGAGAAAGAGACCAAAAGAGCGAGCCAAACGTCTTGCGACAGAGAAAAGAGATTTTTTACCATTTGTCAGACCGACACGAGAAGAATCTCGACGCAAAATCGCTTCTACACTCGCCCGCGTGTGGTCGCAACCTTTCGGGAGGTGTATCTCCCGCCAGAACCACCCCAACATTTTTACAACACACTGGATATCTGTCCAGAGCCTACAGATGGATATCGCTAGGAAAAGATTTAAATTCCCTCGTTAAAAAGCCACGATACCTAACACCTTAATCATCGCTCGCAAAAACATTTTATTCATCCCTCGACCCGATGCAGGAGCAAATAAAATCCATGCGAATGCGATTCTGAGGGATTGTACGACGAAAACGAAAAATTGGAACCGATGAATCATTTCTATTTTACCGCGAACTAGATCGATTTGCATTTTCCACAAAAACTTCTGGTGGCAATTACTTTTGGGCGCGTGGTCCAGCGACTATGCTCGTAATAATTCCGGATTATTTTTTTTCTTGAAATATGACTCTTTATCTTCAATTCCCTGCTAATTGAATGTCGATACCTTAATTAGTATTGACAGGGCGTTAAAACAACGAAAAAAAACGCATTTTCAAATTTTTTTTTTCGAATTCGACCATTTTTTTGTGGAAATTTTGATATTTTTTGATTTTTAATCGTTGGAATCGATAGTCCGGGATCCGCTACCCCTAAAAAGTACCCCACGAGCTTCCAATCCGTGTGGAAAACTCCACAAGTGAAAATTGCCAGTCATATGGTGAATTTTTGGTGTTTATGGTGTTTTTGATGTGCAATCGAGAGTTTCATAGCAGAAAGTTCATGTTTGTAATTGTAAACTGTCTCGTACCGTATTTGGTTGAATATTTCGAAAGATTGTGTTGTTTGAGGAAGGTTATTTATTTTACAATTTCCCATGCAGCTCTCGTGGTGCTTGCTCAAAAGATTCAACTGCGTGTGGCTGCTTTTACAAGAATTTCTGGTCCTTCATTTTCGACGAGAGAGCACGATGGACATTTGTTGTTTCAGGCGATGTCTTGAACATTTCACCAGCCGAGCTATGCTTCTTATTATTATATCTGTCTGTGTCGATAAGGTCAGCCTGAGTTTCGAACCGTCGGAGATAATTTTCTTAGTGGACTACACATTGCTCTGACATAATCCCTCCGGAAAATCCCTCGGTTCTCGACCTTCCATCCAGCAGTCTAGCAAAGCTTTCCCTTCCATCCTTCTCCATAATTCGTTCAACAATATACATGCCTCTACAAATTAGTCGATTACCCTACCAACAAATTTTCCTTTCGTCGACTATATTTTCCAATTTCTTCATCATTTCAAATAATTAGTTTTTCTACTTAAAATAATCATTTTGTCATTGAAAAATAATAAATAAGAATTAAATAAAAAGAAATAAGAGAAAAAAAATAAATAAATAAAAAGAAAAAGAAGAAAAATGATAAATTTTCAATTTATTATTAATTCCAATTTAAATTCAATTTAAATTTTTCATTATATTTTATTATAATAATGTTATAATATAATTATGATTACATAATAATATTCTATTTAAAAATTAAAAAAAAAATTAAATTGACGTAAAATTGTAATTTTTTAAAATTCTAATTTAATTTTATTTCAATTATTAATTATATTTTATTATAACAACGTTATAACACGATTACAATATTTTGATAGAATTTTATTAAAAAAACGTAAAAAAATTGTATCAAATTAAATTTTTATTAAATAAAAATTTGACATCGAACAATTTTTAATAAATAAATGAAAAAAAAAATACAAAAAATCGAAAAAAAAGAATTTTTAGTTCGCGACAGTTCGTAGGTAGGCATAGATCGAAAAATTTCAATGAATGAGATTCCACGCTGTTGTAGGTCGAGCCGTACGTGCTGGTGGTAAAAAGAGTCGAGAAAATAAAATGGAAATAAAGAAAGTCGTGATTCGGGAGCCTCAACAGTTGATTGTGTGTGTTGGTAAATACATAAATCTAACGCAAGATTGATACAGTGTACAAAACAAAGACGACTTTTGAATAAAATGACGGGGGAGAAGAGAAAAAGATCCGAGGGTTTGTTCATCATCCGAGTTGCATCGCATTGAACGTATAAATGAAAATGTTAAGCTCCTCTGGCGTGAGCGTTCATCGAATCACATTCAGGAGCGAGCAGCGTCGTGGAGGCTTGCTCGTATAGAGTGCATGGAAAACCCCCTTCGCGATGGGCCCGAGCTGGTGCTGCGGTACTTAGACTAATCTTGCAATCAATCTTGGGGCGACTCGGTCAGAAGCCATATCCGAGAACAGCTGCTCTGAGAGTAAAATCGAGCCCCGATTAAATGTCATGGGGCAAAGAGATCACTCGAGAGAACCTCGTAGAGTTTGCAGTTTCTAAAGAAGAGTCAAAAAAGGTAAAAAAATAAAAATCAATAAAATTAAAAAAAAATATTTCGAATAAATCGTGAAATTTTTTATTTAAATATTCCACTTTTCGTTCGTTCATTTTGGAATGCATTTCGAATGCATTTAATATGGTTCATGTGGTGATAATAATTTTGAATGAATTATCAATGTATAATAAATAATATTTTAATTATTTATTAATTAATTAATAATTGTGACATAATGGAAAATTAATAATAAATTAAAATACATGAAGATGTAATAATAATTTATATAAAGTTGTTATAATAATTAGATAATTAATTTTGAACGTATAAAATGTAATATTATAATTATTAATTAATTAATTCATTAATATAATTCAATGGAATCGAAATAACAAATAAAAATTAATTATTATTTAATATTTTGATCATTTATTGATTAATTAATAATTTACATAAAGTTGTAATAATAATTAGGGATGAATTTTGAACGTATAATAAATTATATTTCAATTATAAATTTATTAATTAATTATTATGATTCAATGGAATGTAAATAACGAATTAATAAATATTAATTTCAAATAAATAATGATTTTATATTTTTATTTATTCATTTTATTAAATTTATTAAATTCAATACTAATAAATGAATAAATGTAAATATAATCAATGCATATTAATTACTTCAATTCCAAACCATCCATTCGTCGGAAAATTACAGAAAAAATATTAATTAATGAGAAAAAATGATGAAATTTTTTTTTTTTTTTTTACCAAAATCTGTGAATACGAGTCTCCGAGTCTCTGTATGTCCTTGAGGTTTCGAGAGAACATCAGTTGGGCAATTGAAAACGAAATGATGATTCTCGGAGAGAGAGACTCTGAGAAAATTTCCCACCCTTCCGTCCCTGCTAACCGAAGAAGCGAGAGAAAAAGAGGCAGCAAAGGATCGGAGGTTGGGGATGGAAAGAAAGAGAAAAATCGAGTCACTGCTCCACCCCTTCGCGAGCACAGCTGCTTTTCCCTTCCTTCCTCTCGCTCTCGTTGCTCATCCCTATATCTCCTTTTGTACCAACCGCTCGCGAGAGGATTTACGTCGCTGCTACACACGGAGCATCGAGCTCCATCATTTTGTCCAAGAAATTGTCACCTTTTTGCATTGAATTTCAATTCGTCAAGTTGGCACGTGAGGCTTCGAATAAAAATTTCATAAAATGAATTTTTTCAACGTCAGTTTCTCATCGATTTGGAGAAAAGTTGCGAGACTTCATAATGCTAATTGAGCAACTTGTAAACGCGCGAGAAATAATTTTCTTATCAGTCTTTCCTATTCAATTATCGTATTTAATTAGCGCGGCGGAGAAAATATGAAAATTCAACGAATAGAGAGAGAGCGAGACCGAGTCGGCAGTACAGTGATGCAAAAATTAATTAGTCGCGTTTTCCAGAGAACTTGAGCAGAGTTTGGACTCCAACTTTGCCAGCAAGGACGAGATCCTTGAGGATTTTCTACGGAGTGTAATATTCGGAATGTTATCGACTTCGATTAATTAGTGAAGATTCGAGAGGCAGCTGCAATAAGTTTTCCATGTATTTCGATACGGCCACCGTCAAATCGCTTTTTCCACGAGGAAGCAAAAAATTTATTGGCTGAGTTAAAAAAAAAAATGAAGAAATAAAAGGCCATCTCGTGCGCTCGTGTCTGTCAGACTTCGGGGTCAAGATATATCCTCCGAACTATTATTACGTCGCGTTCTCGTCCTCTTGGTCATCGTCGTCGTGCACCCATCGCCCCGGCTATTAGCTGCACTCTTCACCTTATAATCCAAGTCGTTGTGCCCGATGACCCCGAGGGCGCGGTGTGCAGTCTGACCGGAACTAGCCTCGCGAGCGAGAGAGACAGCGCCCGAGTCCCTGCGGGATTTCTCCCTTGCACACACACACACACACACGATATTTCAATTGGTTGTCCACCTCTGGGGTGCTCAGAGGCAGGCCAGCATCATCTACAAAGACCTTCCCGGCTAAACCTGAACATGAACCTGACGGATAAAGCGTCTTTCTCAATGTGCTCGCTTTATCGCTTGTATGCCCATGTACAGCGTGTTATAACCCCCGGAGAAACAAATTGCCGCGGTTCATCGTCTTCGTCATCGAAATCGACGACCCCCGATCTTCGTTTTCCTTAAAACGAACACTAATCCCAAGAATATACTAATCACAACGTAATTCCCTCGAACGATGGATTTTATACCATCACGATCTAATTGGATGACGTCATTGCCCTTTAAGGACGAGGAAACGACTTGATTTAGAATTTTTTTCAAAATTCCGTATTAACGTTCGAATTAATTTACGATTTTCTAATTTACTCATCTAATCGCATTTCGCTTCGTTAATTTACGTTAAAGTTGCAAAAATCGATGTAAAAAAAAAAAAAATTGATTTTTTTTTGCAGATTTTTTGCTCATTTTGTTTGTGAATATTTTTGCAATTTATAAACGAAACGTGAATCTAATTTACACGCCTTGATGGATGAGAAAAATTGGAAAGAAAATATCTCAAAATCTTAACGTCGTAAAATTTATTTTCCTGGGAAGAGATTTTTAGTTTTTCTCACAAAAATGTTTGTATAAGAATTATTTAATAATCGTAAGGAAAGTACTTTTCTCAATTGCGACGAGAAACTGCGAATGAAATTGAAATATCGTCGAAATTGGAATTTTCTAATTTTTCTGACATTTTTCACGACGTTTTTTGTATTTCGCAGCATCCCAAAGTTATTTGCGAATCCTTGGAATAATCTCTGGACGTTCGTGCCATGTTTTTCGCCAGACCGTTGAATTGAATCAGATAAAATGACAGAAAATGTTGTAAATAATGGGAGGGTGAAGAAAAGAGTTGTTGGATGGTGCGTCATGACTCGGTCGACCTGTTCGTGACCCGGGAATCAATCGCAGACACGGAGAGCGCGAGGTTCTCGTGACGAGCGATTCGCTGTTACGGTCTTCATCAAGGTACGAATTTTCTACACCGGAAATTTGTGAAGCAGCTTCACAGCGGACCGGATTCTCCATAGACTTCCATGAGATTGTATAAGTAGCTGTTGGGAGATTGGAAAATGGAGGGGTCTCCAGGACCCAGATGGTAAAATCTATTGCCACGTAAATTTCCAACGAGTCTAACGCGTGCTAACGACGTTAGCGTCGAAGGAAGTTTACATGCGACACTTGGAAGAGTCCTTGAAAAAAAAAAAAAAAAAAATTTCACAACATGAACCATTTTATGCAAATTTTGCTTCCTCCATTGAAATCTCGTTTGGCACGATTCAGAGCATGAGAGTTACGACGAGTTTGATATAAACTGGTAAGGATAACGAGTTTCCGGATATTCATTGGACACGTGAGACGCGTCCCTTGATGAAGAGGTCGCGCGCGACTCCCGATGACCCGCGGCAGAGATCCATGACCCGTTACACACCCAGAACCAGAACATCTCGTTAATCTCGTTCAAGTTTATTTCCTGTATTCATTGGCTCGTCACTGGCGCGAGATGAACGTGTAAAATCGAAGGAAATACATGTCCGAAGGATTTCTACATCATGGTATGCATTACCTTCCAGTTTTTTCAATGCCTGCTGACAGGTCCTCCGGCTTGTGACCCCACAACCCGATTCATCAAATCAACAACTTGTTAGCGCGTTCTCTTTGTAAATATACCTGTAAAAAGTTGGGACAAATATAGAGACGTAACTCTTAAGAATTTGCACGTTTAACTGGCACTCGTTGGACGTTCTATTCATTAGAAGGTCGTTTGTACAGTTACCAAGCCCCATGGCACGCTGTCCTTGTTAATTATTTCCATAAAGATCGTCAAGATAGTCGTCCGCTATCATTTTCATCTACAACCACGTTTACCGATATTACTCGCGTAATATTTTCGCTGAGAAGCGATCGGCACTCGTGATAATTGCTTCCGGCCAATTTCCGGATTCCCTATTAATAACGGTCTCGAAATTTTTCAACCAACTCGCTCTCAACCTCGGCGAGTTTTTTCAACGAACAAGCTTTTGACTGACACGATATTCTGCTATATATTTCCACGTGCGATCCTTCTCTCTTCAGGGGGTCGACGTTCTCGACAAGAACTTGACTACCCAAAATCTAGCAGTACCCATTTAATCCTCTGTATGGAAACCAACACTTTGCCTTGGCAGTCCAGGCAACTCGCCTGCAATCGGGATTTCCTGGAGCCTCCTCATACTCTTGTCTCATTTTCCCAGAGGTGTACGTTACTCCCGGATATATTCATCCTCGGAGAAACCATTATTTGCATAGGCCAATCATACACTACGATTCCTAGCACAGCTGGCTCACTGTGTGGGCGACTTTCTCACCGAAATTGCTCGGACAGTGTATTCGTTTCATTAACGACTCTTACCAACCGATCGAGTACCGAGTCATTGTCGTTTCTTGGAAAATATAAATCAAATTTGACATTTTAACGAGAATCACGAGATGCATAAATAAATAAATAAATAAATAAATCTTGAAGAAGCAATTTGCAAATTTGCAGCTTTTTTTTGTATTTTCATTTAAATTATGCAAATTCGATAATTTTTGTAGAAAGTTAAGAAGAAGTAGAGACTCGTACACAGCATCTTAGAAAATTTGAAGAAATTAGAGTGGTTGGACGATTTTTCAAAAAACTCAGATTTTCGTAAAATTCGAAAAATCGTAAAATTTAAACCGCTCAACCAATATTTCCCAAACTCAATACCAACCTTCCTATTATGATACTCTATTCATAAAAAAATAATTAGTAATGAATCTCAAAATTTGCGGAAGCTAGAACGTCGACAGGCTTTTTTTGAAAATTTCAAAATGCCATAGAATTCGTAATTTTCTAGCAATTCAAACAAAAATTTCAGAGAATGAAGAGCTCGTACAGATTAACATTTGTGCGAAACGGGAGCCCTGTAGCTCAAACCGTTCTCGAGTTATGAACGTTTGAATTTTGCAGTGCCAGAACATGCACACACGCATCAGGACATTTTTTCTAAATTATGAATCCTCGATGTTTTGGAAGATTTGAAGCGCATTTTCATTGAAAACTGAAGAACAATAATGAACGATAATTAATAAAATGACATTTAGCATGAAAAGTTGATTGCTCGTCTGAAATATTTGACAGATCGTTGGACATTTATTCGAGAGAAAAAGCGAATAATCATGATGTTAAAAAATTCGATACTCTGAGGCGTTTTATACAAAAACTTGAGCGAGGTTTGTGTTTAACGTTGGAGAATATACGTATATCTAACGAATGTATATAAACGCGAGTAATATTTTTCCCCCGAGAGTCCAACGGTTCGCGACCGAATCTTTCCGGAATTTTTCACCAAGCGGATTTACATGCGTATAACAGGGGCTTAGTTGGTCGTAAAAAACCAGGCCGTATGCCACATATCCTTCTTCTCTCGCTCTCGAGCGTGAACAGTACTCTGCAAACTCCCTCGCTGTATACGCCAAATTTTCACACCGAAAACGCTCATCTCTCTTCCCCCTGCTTCTCATTCTTTTTCCTCTTCATCGTATATGTTAAATGTACAACATGCATATATGTCACAATTCCGCACCTTTAACCGCCCAAATCTCACGAATCATGACATCGAAGTTTGCATCGTTGCAATGCAACGAAAAATATATTTTTTATTTATTATTTCGATAATTAATTGACTCGTTGGAATTTTTCTAGTAAATTTACTTTCCGAATGGCGAAAAAGACTTTCTCGTCATTGTCGACAAACGCTGTATGAAAATTTGGTGCGATTCTATAAAAAATAATGAGTTTTCGTTGCATTTCATCGATGCAAACTTCAACGTCCTGAATTTATGGGAATTAAGGTTCGCATCGTTGGAATGCAACGAAAAATATATTTTTTATTCATTATTTTGATAATTAATTGACTCGTTCGAATTTTTCTAGTAAATTTACTTTTCGAATGGCGAAAAAGACTTTCTCGTTATTGTCGACAAATGCTGTATGAAAATTTGGTGCGATTCTATAAAAAATAATGACTTTTCGTTGCATTTCATCGATGCAAACTTGAACATCCTGAATTTATGGGAATTAAGGTTCGCATCGTTGGAATGCAACGAAAAATATATTTTTTATTTATTATTTTGATAATTAATTGACTCGTTGGAATTTTTCTAGTAAATTTACTTTTCGAATGGCGAAAAAGACTTTCTCGTTATTGTCGACAAACGCTGTATGAAAATTTGGTGCGATGCTATAAAAAATCATGAGTTTTCGTTGCATTTCAACGATGCAAACTTCAACGTCCTGAATTTATGGGAATTAAGGTTCGCATCGTTGGAATGCAACGAAAAATGTATTTTTTATTTATTATTTTGATAATTAATTGACTAGTTTCAATTTTTCTAGTAAATTTACTTTTCGAATGGCGAAAAAGACTTTCTCGTTATTGTCGACAAACGCTGTATGAAAATTTGGTGCGATGCTATAAAAAATCATGAGTTTTCGTTGCATTTCAACGATGCAAACTTCAACGTCCTGAATTTATGGGAATTAAGGTTCGCATCGTTGAAATGCAACGAAAAATATATTTCTTATTTATTATTTTGATAATTAATTTACTCGTTCGAATTTTTCTAGTAAATTTACTTTTCGAATGGCGAAAAAGACTTTCTCGTTATGGTCGACAAACACTGTATGAAAATTTGGTGCGATGCTATAAAAAATAATGACTTTTCGTTGCATTTCATCGATGCAAACTTCAACATCGTCACGAATCTCATAATCCATAGAAAAAAAACCAATTTATTTATTTAATTCTCGTCCCTCAATGAAAATATCTTCGCAGGCCAATGAATTTTTAATTAAAACGATTTATTCGTCAGGATCAATATCGCAAGAATGAAAAAAAAAAAAGGAGAAAGGCATTTGCATGTAATGGACCTGCTCGGATGCGTCAAGTGCGCTCTTTACAACTCGACCATTTTTTTTTCACGAGCTAATTTCGTAACTGCAGCCATAAAAAAAATGTAAATATTTTTCCATAGGGTGTGTGGCGCCATGGAGAGACACCGGCTCGTGTTCCTGTGCTCTCTGGACCTGTTCATCGGTCAGAGGTCCAGCAGCGGATGAGAACCGGACGTTGGTCAGCCGGTCCATGGCGTTGGGTCAGTGCGTGAGTCAATGGGCGTTGATCCATGGGATCCCCTTTCTTCGTCCATACAAAAACGTGTGTCCACGCGAGTAACAAGTATGAATGGCCGAGTGGCAATGAGTCAATTCCAAAAAACTTTTATTCGATTTTAAAATTTATTTTAATTCGTCGCGTACGATTGGAACGTTAAAATCTTCAGAAACGTGCATCAGAGTGCCGGAGCTCTGGCTGAATATCCACACAATACGAAATGGAGTTTCTCACCGCAAACTTGAAGAATGATGCGTTACAGCGTTCATCTCGAGTAGAGAGAGAAAAAAGTTTCTACATTGGTGAGCAGAGAGCGAGGTTCTCGTGTTCCGGAAGCGACTCTCGTTGTCAGTTTCCGTATCTAGGACAATGGAGGCTGTTCTGGAGCACGGATTCTCTGGGTCTGTGTGTACACACAATGCGCGGGACTCTCACATGGGATATTCCTTTGCGGGGATGTTGGTGCTTTGGCAACCCGGAAGAAATATGCCCCTAACCGTTTGGCCATTATGCCATGCGGAGCTGATCGGTCTACAGGGGTTCGAGTTATTCGGGCTGAGGAAGAGGGGGTCGAAAATTTGGTGGCATGTGAGCAGGCACCTTGTAGACACTAAATCCAAGCACACCGCAGGGAGAAGCTTCGCAAAAGTCTGACAAGGACAACGCACTCGAAATATATATTTTTACACTCACGAAAACGCCTGTAGAGAGGGTTGCGATCCATCGCACGGGGAACGAACGAGAAGATAGACACCGAAAGGGGGAACAAATCCCGAAAAAAGGATGCGAAGGGGTGACTCTCAGGGATGCTGGGAAAATGTTCTCACGGTGAGAAGATCACCTGTATCCACTGTGAAGGAACATCCCCTCAATATTCCTATACATCCACACGTAGGAATGTCCCTGTCTGAGTGTAAAGACATCCCGTACGTGGAACCTCTTGGAAACCTTCATCCGGTTCGTCGAACGAGCTATATCCATATCATCCGCGCTCCTCGGCTGATAGATTTCGATCGCCGAGTTTCAACCATTATTGCGGAGAGCCACTCGTACCGAGTACTACTTGGCTGCGCATAATCCTCGATTTCGTCGATCGGAATTGAAAAAAAAAATAAAAAAAACAATTTTTTTTTTTTTATTGCAATTGATACGTAAATTTTATACTTTTGGGAATTTTTAGATATTCACAGAAATAATTACAGAAATTTAATGAAGCTAGAAAAAAATAAATGAATTGGAAATTCTCTGGAAAGTGGAAATTTTTGATTTTTCGAATTTCCTGTTTGTTTTTTTTTTGTTTTCCGTAGATTTAAGAAATGGTGAGTGTAACCATGGGAAATGTGAGGATCCTGTGTCATAGCACAGCTTTCGTTTCGTTTGCACACACACACACAAGGCTCACCCCTTCGACCTGCTACGTAGCAGCTCTTCCTGCTGCTCTTCTTCGCCCTTCCATCCTGTTAATTTTAATTTCGTAGCAAAATCCCGGCTTTGTTGTAGAAAGAAGGCAATAGTGTGTGTGTGTGTTTGCGTTAGACAGGGAGAGAGTGAGAGGCCCAGGAAAAAGGGAGAAAGAGCAGGAGTTTGTGCGTCAGAGAGAAGCAGCGAGTGTGTGAGGGCAGAAGAAGAAGAAGCGCTGCTGCGGCATGTGGGCTACACAGTTTTTCCACGCGCATCCATCCCTTTTACATTTTAATTTCTCCCCTTTTGCGCGACGGCTTTTCAAAGCTTTCCCTCTCTTTGCACGAGGCACGAGGTGGCATCCCTTTAACATTATAATTCCTTTCCTTCGCTATCTCCCTCGTGCCTTCTCTCTCGTTGGTTCTCTCGCTCGTACAACGCATATGTTTCCTCTCGCTTCGTTTATTTTTTATTTTATTTTTTTCCCCCGATCTCTTCCCCTTCACGAACACATAACGTACCGATTTTTCTAGGTAGACGCGATGAATTTCTAAGGAAATTTTATGCCCTGACCTGGAATCAATGCAAAACCGTTGAACGTTAGATCGCGGCCCTCGGAGAGCCAGCTCGCGCGCGCACCTTAATTTCATCGCGTAATAACATGTACACACATTCCACTCACTCATATTCAGATTTGCACCGATTTTCTCCTCGCATATACATACACGTGTCACGTGTACCTGCCCGAGTGAAATTCTGCTCGGGCGGATTATCGATTTCGTCTCAAAAGCCGCGCGGAGCTATCGATGAACCTCCATGCATACGTAAGCTCTACCTGCTCGTCTACCAAATATTCCCTCTCAATCATACATTTCCTGGCATACATTAAAGCGGCGTGACACGAGCTCAACCATTCGCGAGATTCATTTCATCCCGAGACTCGCTAGGAACTTATCCCTTTGTGGATTTTTGTCACACGCAACAACTGTAACGGAAATTTGCATTGTACGACCAACTATCACCTCGAGGATCCAGGATCGTTACGCAAAAGAGGAAAAAAAAACGTTACGGTTCAGTTTTGTCGCTGAATCGCTCGTGTCATGATTTTTTTTTCTCAAACTCAAATTTTCCACTTTTCTGCACGATTTTTCAAATATTTTCTCCCACACGAACCTTTTCCTGACAATGACGAATCCAGAAAAATCAAATTTTCGCGTTTATGGGATTTGACTGAATAAAAAATTGATAAAAATCATGGGAAAATTTTGTTTTTCCCATAAATCTGTTGTTGGCATTACAAAAATAATATTCCATGGAAAAAAGTTGAAATTTCCCATAAATTTCATAAGTTATGGGGTTTTTTAATTCTTATGGTAACCATAAAATCTTTGACCGACCAATTATGATTTTTGGAGATTCCGATCATGTGATAGAATCGAAAGAAAAAAATTATCTTCGTTCTTGGGAAATATATCTGAGCATGTGGTCCATGTCCAATAATTTCCATGGACGATCGCTGCTTCCTGAGATATTGAAGAGCTCAATATGATCATCATGTAGACGAGGACAATGGATCTTTCCGTAACGAGCACTAGCAAAATAGCGGACATCAATTCTATTCACGTGCCAGTAGGTAATTAAGCGATAAGATTATTAACGACGGTAATAATCGTAACACGTAATATCTCGCGATAACGAGCCTAGGGGGTGAAAAGAGAAAAAAAAATTAGTGTATACAGGCGTCGGAAGGCAAGCGAGTCTATTAGCCATTGCGAGGGGGGGACGAGGGACGAAGAATCGGAAGAGGAGGGAGAAAAGTTGGTCGAAAAAAACTGCAGCACTGAAATTACTGGCAACGGAAATAAAAAATATCTCGGAGCGGTCATCATCGACAAAACAACTAAATCCGCAAACATTTTTTTCTCCCGCCTCCACAAATTGACGAGTATTATCCATTCCATGAAGATTGAGGGGAAAAATAATTTACTGGTCATTTATAGTGATTGAAATTTGGCCTGCAACTATTTAGAAGCTTTCCCCATGAATGGCTGAAAGGAAAACAAAATTATCAACTTTCGAAGCCTCAATTTGACATTTTTGCAAATTTAGATAATAAATCTGCAAAATAATTTTTTTGAATGAAGAAAAAATGGTCCTGTGTGTAGAATTTTTGCCAATCACTCGTAATCGTTCAATTGCATCAAGAATTGTCCTGCAATCGTATTTGGAGGGTGTTTCGCATCCGAGGGTCCAGCCAGACGCCGAAAAAAATAAGGGGACGTGATCGAGGGTTCGGAGCACCTGTCTGGCCAGCTTTTTGCCTCAGAACTGTTGAATCCTTACACAAGCAGGATATTCACCAACTTTGCATGTAAAAAGAAATGGAAATGATGAAATTTTGTGTATAATAGTTAGAAACGTAAACGGAGCAATCGAGATGAGGGTCAAACGCGGAGGCTGGATGTTGGATTATTGTGTGGCATTGTATTTTGCATCTTTGCAGCTTTCAAGTGGACTCGAGTTGACCGATGGCACGTTCCGCACGTGGCTCGACATTCTGTATTTCTTTTTTTTCTTCTGCCAAGATTTAAATCCCACTGGACCAAAAATAAATGCAAAAAAAAACGTACAGGAAGGGTGTCGTGGGGAAGAGACACCTGCAGATTGCAAAGACGAGAAAAATGCAGGCACATAGGCGGCTGAATGGATTCAACAACTAAAATTGATAAATTGTGTCAATTTTATATTTGGATCCCCATGGAAGGTTATGGGGTTCAAATTTCATGGTATACTGAATAAATCTCGACTCAGGAAAGTTTCCAACCATTTGAAAAATCACAATTACCATATATCCGTTAGGAAGCCAGATTTCCCGTTCGCCCGATGTCCAAATCCTTTCTACAGCCTGGATCCGTCTCTATCTAAATGCCCAGCTTGGCACATATTTGCAACAATCTCGAACGATTTAGATTCAACGTTTTTGGCTTATGCCTTCTTTTTGTCACGTCCCTCGAGTGTCCAGCTTGAAGATACTCGCTCATGAATTCAGCACGATTAACAAAAGGTTGTAACGTACTTTAGTGACATAGGAGACAGAAGCTCGGGGTCAGCTGGAGCACGTGCGATGACGAAAGGACACTCTTTTGTTTCCTTTCCCTCTCCACCACTCGCTTCCTCACTAGTTATGCGACTTTATTTATTGCAAACTGTAACTCAAATGTGTGTGTCACCGTGTCACAAGTTTTGTACCGGTCCTACGGAGTTTCCGGCTAATCAATGGCGCCCATAACGAACTGCTACATTACCTGTGAACAATATTAAAAAAAAAAAAAGAAAAAAAATGAGCGAAAAGGAACGTAAAGTTGGCAGGAGGACGAGGAGGGCTGGATCTTAATCGAAACGTGTGTGCGTGACCTGCCGGGCGAAATCGGATAGGCTTTTGGGCAACGCCCATACGTGACCCTTGGTCTGTCACCTTAAAAGAACCGCCGAACAGTAACGAACAGTGCCGACCACTGGCTCTCTATACACAAGCCCTTTTTTTTCCACTGTACCAAGCTACACCTTTTTCACTTCCCTTCTTTCCATACTTCAAGATCGTGCCCATTGGCCAAGGCCTGCCCCCGGTTAAAGGGACAGTCCAGAGTTGAATTCGATCTTGGACGACATTGAAATGTCCACCACCGAAGAAAGAGATACCCTTGTGGAGGGAAGCAGATAGAATGGTAACTTAGCCCCTGAACCGTATTAAAGGAGTATAGAAAAATTAAGACACCTCCTAGTGCTCGAGAGTCATCGATGGGATTGATGTTTCAAGTGCCAAGTCCAGTCCTTCTGAAATTTTAAATGTTACCATTGATTCTTGCCATTCGTGTAAAAAGTTTGAGGTTCTTTACTCATTGCCAGCCTCTCTTTCGTATTTGTACAAACTTTTCTTCTTATCGTGCAACTATGAACGATGATTCATGAGTATACATCGCCAGGCGTATTAATCGAACTTCTTCCCTAGAATCCCACACTCGCGGCCCAAAACTGTGACGAATCCGATTCTAAATTCGCGTATAATACTTTAATAACTGTCACTTTGGCCTGAGATAATTAAGAGTCGGAAATAACTGTGTGGCACATTTCGAACTCGTGAGTTATCATATACATATGTTAATTGATATACCCGGGAGGGACACGCGTCCGATTGGCCCGATCGTTCATGTGGTCTATGGCTTCAACAGACATTCACACGCAACCGAATTTCTAGCTGGTTTTTTTTTTTGCTTGGAGAAACGCACTTCCACGAAAGGATCGATGCATGGATTCCTGAAATATTTCAGGGTCTCTATGCTCGATTATAATTAACTTTTCGACATCAGAATTGTGTGAGTAATTTCATTGCGGAACTCAATTCGCAGCTTCAATTTGATATCCTCCCCAGGCACTAATTATGTGTGTCCAGGAAGTTGAAGTCATTCAATGATTTCAATACATCGATGTCCATGGCAGACATTTATGATTGTAGCTCCTTTAGGAATGAAAGGTCATGAAAGAGATCATGGGTCAGCACGCGACACTTTGCCGCAGAAAGTATGAGGAGCATAGTGTCAATCCATTTTCCATATGACGTCTCCGCCCTGGTGACTCAAACGCCAATGTTGACCATTCCGGTTCCTCCCGTTTTTATGCAGTCACTCTCTTCAGAACGAGTGACCTGTGCACTCCTCAATTAATCAGGATTACGCGAAGATCCGAGCGAGTCCCGTGCGTCTCTATGTCCGAACACATATTCCCGTTCACCGTGTAACACGTTGGTCGTGCGTGTCCAAGAGCTCGCGCGATGCCCATCAGTCATAAAGCCGCTCGGACCAACACGCGTTACCCCTATTGAGTGAGGTGTCGTTTTGCTATTACCGATCCTGTTCAAGCGTGGCGCTTGTACATGCATTTTTTACATGGAACCCAAGGTACTGTGTCTCGAGGATCATTATACTGTCATTAAGTTCGACGAGCATGTAATCGTGGTGAGCGAACCTCAAACCCAATGCGAGGAGGGGAACTTGACCATTGAATCACGGTGTCGACGTGAGGTGATTGTTGGAGTGTCGGCATCGACTGGTCAATCATCGGAGCTATGCTACATTCTAGGATACTCGGGAGTACACGATTTCCGTAATCAATGATTACTCTGGACCTTTGCAATTGATCTTACGATCAATTTCTCAATATTTCATGCCAAGAAATCGGAACGCGTTATAATGCACTTTTGCATGTTGTGTCAACCGTTTTTTCATACTTGGAAGCCATGGGCTGGTCCTTATCCATGAATTTTTGTTCCTTCTCATACTTCATATGCCTCCACTGCCTTTTTTCGCCTGAAATCCATTCAGAAGGGCATGAGATTTCAACCGGTAACTATTACGCTAAAAGATAAAAGGAGGGAGAGGAACAGCAACACACTACGTGGTCCACGGCCGTACGTGACCCACCCGAGAATTCCCAGGCTCAGCTAGAAAAATTCCAACCCTTGCGCGAACGGGATATATACAATAATAGCGAGAGCCGAGGATGAGTAGGGATGCTGTGGAGATCTATGAGACTGGCCGCCGCGACCATCCACTGTCGTGACGGAGGTCATCTCATGCGAATCCCCCTTCATTCACGACTCATAATGATGACGATCATCATTATGAGAACCCAGAGGTGGGCATTGTCCTACCAAAGATCACGAGGCAAGAACCAGGTGGCCAGAATCGAGGGATCGCTCCTATTAAGCTCTTGGAATTAATTGTGATGCAAAAAAGTATTTGATGGCCAAGGCAAAAAAAAATGAGGATGCTACAAGTTTTCTAACGGCCAAGGTTTCATCTTCCGCAGCGGCATAAACGCATAGCTAGGATGTGACCCAAGGATTATGCTGTTGACCACATTTTTTTGCTCGCCTAACTATCTAAGCCTTTGGCTCACGATATAACGGTTTGGCTGGGTAAGAACTTCTCTGGAACTGAAAAGATTTGTTCTGTTTGACACGTCCAAGGACCGTTTCGGTCTATTGTTAGAAAATCATCCCCACGGTCATCATAAAGCTAAGTGGACGTTTCGTTGTTGGATGGGGCTCCACTCAGCATCGAAATGGTTTATGGTGATTTGAATCATTTGCTGTAACCAAAGATTTAGCCATCGATTTATTTTTTGTCGTCTTTGAGGCAACGAATCCAAATCCACTTGTTAAAATCCAATATTTCAATCAAGTAGAAGGTTCACTCACCTTAAAAACTCAATCTATTGATACAACTGATAATGATATATACCCAGCGGCTAATGAAGAGTTGCGCTTTGAATATTTATTAGCTGCGAGATGGTGTCGCAGCTCTCATTCCGGTTATAAGCTGCTGGTCCCCTTTGTGTTGGCTTTATCAGAAGAGGTGGTGTAGTATCTAAAAGCAAAGCTCCAGGATGCCAAGACCATTTTCCTTCCATGGTCGTGACGGGTCCGAGAGGTTCGCAAAGGAAGTACAGCGACGTGAGGAAATGTTGAGGCGAGCTCCAGCGGCAACTCGATCTTCTAATACGGGGACATCGCTTTAAAGCAACGAAGCTGGAATACTTCAAGATTCAACGAAAGGGTGAGAACGATAGAGATGGAGAGTGGGGAGCGGGGAAAGAGAGAGAGAGTACGTCTACAGAAAGGGTGGTAGCTTAAGTGAGAGTGCCGAAGAGGGTGGCTCTCCACGTAGCACACAACACACCAGCCTGATCCGTGGTCCACCAGCGCGGTAAGGCCGTAGTACGGGAGTTGATGGGTTGAGGCGGTTTTCGGGGGTCGCCGGTGATTCTTAGAGGTCCGGCCGGCAGGCACACGTGGGCGGTGGCACATAGAAGGGGCAGCGCTATGGTAAAGGGGGAAACGCAAGCGGAGAGTTGGTGAGTGAAGGTAGGGAGAGACGCCGGAATCGGCAGAGACAGCTACTGGATAAAGTGAGGCAGGGAGACGCTCTCTCGTCTCCCTGCCTCACTTTAGCCAGCTTTCCAGAGTAGCTTTGGTCCAGGGGGTGCGAGTATTGATCTCGCCCCCCTTTCCGCGACCACCCACTTCTGCTCCCCTTGGTCGTCCTGCTACGTCCACGGGGGTCGGAAGGGTGGACCGGGTGGTGGGTAAGATGTCAGCATGCGTACATACAAAGTAGCCTCTCTTGCTAGCCTGCCTCAGCTTCACTCACGGCACTGGCTGGTCCGTTCGCCTTGTGCTTCGAGGCCTGCCAACTCTACTTTGCTTGCTTGCCCACTACGCGCCTTCACGCAGCAACCGCACACCAGACCAGCTCTGGCTTCCAGCATCAAACTTCTCAGATCTTCACTGGCTCCAACTTGCAGAGTTCTTCTTCCACATTGCATAAGTGCAGGGGATTATGCGTTGCTTCAGCATTCGATGATAAACTTCAACATCAACTTTTCCACAAGTTGACATCGAACTAAGAAATGTTCGCAGTGTCTCTTGATGAAGTCACCCAAAAGCTTTGAGCTGCGGAGCTCAAAGCTCTTGAAAAAAAATGCTTGCCGTCTTTTCGGAATGCGGGAAACTTTAGTATGTAATCGATGCCGTCGAATATATTTACGGTGAACTAAGACATCAGGGTAAGTGGACATTCCAGCCGTTGAATCGATAGGCATTCTCAACATTCTGGAACTACGTTTCCCGCTATTCCACCTCTTGATTTATTTCTTACGGATTCAATGCATGGCTTGTATTCTCACGAGAAACCCATCTTGCCAATCACTGATGTATCATTTAACGCCGCGGACCACCAGTGGATTCCGCGTTTGACTTGGACGTCTTCCTTACGAACGTTGGTGAGTTTCTCCCCAGACTTTAAATGTATCTATGGCATCCCTTGCGGTTCCAAGTGTTGGGTAGATGTTTATGGTGGTTGTATGGTTTTCCCATTCTCCCATTGAAGCAGCGAAGGCATAATTATGCCTGAGCTGACGCGCACTCACGTCCGCTCGTATTATCTTAGGTTTTAGGTTCTGCGGACTTATTCACACACGCGGGGGAATCAGATATACACATTGGATGGAAAAAATGGAAGAACTGCAGAAAAGAGTGCCAAGAGGCTTGATATTCCGTCATGAGCACAGTCCACTACATATTTCGTGGAAAGTTTGTCTCCGGTAAGTGTAACTAGAAGGGTATATGGAGAAGCTGCCAAGTTTTGCGTATGTGATAGTATAGAGCAGGCGCAGCGATTTGACCTCCGGCCGTCCACGAAGCATGGAGGCAATCAATTATATCGTGCGCGCGATAACGTGCTGGAATGAGTAGAGGTAATGAATTTTCTCGCGCGCACAACCCTCCCAGTATAAGAGGGAAGCTTGGGCTCCGGCAGGCGTTGCCACCCGAAGTCGTGTAGTCCAAAACGTGGATGGGGGAGGTCGAGCCAGCAGGAGGAGGAGCAGCAGCAGCAGCAGGGACGAAGAGATGTAGAGGGTGAAGGAAAGCAAGGAGCAGGCCGAGAGGGTGCGGAGAAACGTTGTCCAAGAGGATCGCCCGCGCGCAACCAAGAATTATACAGACTCGAAAGGAACGGCAGAGAGCTTCCAACTAGAGAGAATGGATATGTATGTGTGGATGTTTGTAGGTGAGCAACTGACACAGAGATTGCTATGATAGCATTATCGAGACGCACACATAGGACGAAACCATAGATTTCTCAGCTAATACTTATGCATACCGGAACGAAAGCGGATGATTCAACGCACGGTGAAGCTGAACATGATATAATGTCTGCAAGGGAGTCTTGGCAGCAAAAACTGTTGTTCAACTGGTCAGTTTCATTCTGCAGACACTTGGTGAACTGATACCGGAGAATCTACGTGTTCGTTAACGTACGAAAGTAACAACACACCCACACACACATCCTGGCAGAGTCTCACGTCCATTTAGGTGGTGGTAGCCGGAGAAGCAGAATACAAACAGTACCGACATCGCGTATACGGATGAGGTGGAAATTCTCGGGTGTATGTGTACCCAGAGGTGTACCAATGTGAGTGCAAGCTCCTGGCTTAGTTTGTACATCACATAAATGTGTGGGTGGCCACACACACACCTATATCAGAGAAGCAATTTACATGGCAGCATCTCGGGGACGTGGTAGGGATGAGGCGGCACCCATAGCATTGTAATTCAAGTAATGTAAGCTTTATGCAAAATACATGTTAGTTAGAAGTGCAGGGAGATAGAGAACCTCATCCTTCTTTCTCATTCGCCTGCGATGCTTTCTCACTCTCCACTATCCTTCTTCTTCTTCGCGTACCCTATATAGTTGATACTTGTTCCTCTTTTACCTTCTTCCTATTTAGCTCCCACTGGCCTCATGCTTTTGGAATACATACTATACAGCTCGTTTGCTTGCTCTTCCTCTTTTTTTCGGGCCTTCTTGTCTCCTCGTCTTCCGTGGTTCACGTTTATGTACTAACCCATCCTCCCCTTTTTCTCTTCTCTGCCTCGCCATCCTGATACTCTCTTCGTCGCTTTCCCCCTTTCCCGTTACAGCGTCTCCCGACTTTATTTTCTTACTCTTACACTCTCTCTCTTGCTCTCTTTTTTCCCTCCGCTGAATTCAACCCCCTCCCGCATACACATATATCTACAGCTCTGTTTTTCCACTCGCAAATTTTCCTCTGGCTTCCCCCTTTCCTTTTCTCACCCTATCCTTATCCTTCCACTCGCGTGTGTGCCTCGCCGTTTTCCCCATCGCAAGAAGTCCCTAGGGTGAGCGCGGCGGACACTGGTCGCTCCGGCGCGAGGCCCCTGGACCAAGACTTTCTCCACTCTCCTCTATATCCTCCTTTTTTCCTTTATTTTTATCATCTCCTACGTGTATGTAGTCCACATATAAATACGCAGAACCGTTTCTACGAGAAAAAACTGAGCTTGACTCGCACATTTCCCGATACGCTAATTTCAAGGATACATTATTTATATCCTCGTACAGAAATATCCAAAAATGCAATTACTTCATATTTTAGTTATAAACAAACGGATTATAACGTTTTTTTTAAATAAAATCATTTTTTTAATATCGATTTAGGGCCAAGTTGCTATACACGAGCGGCTGGAGTTTTTGGCATACACACGCGAATTCGCGAAGCACGAGGATAGATGCGAGACGTTTTTCCGTTCTTCGCTCCCTCTCCCGTTTTTCCTTTTACTCGTTTTTTTTTCGCTTTTTTTTTCATTTCTCCTTTTGTGCTTGTTTGCCACCCTTCGGCCCCAAGAACGCACACGAACACGCACATGTCCGCGGTACCACCGCCGAGGAGCTGGGACGCTGGTCGTCCAGGCTGCCAACCCCTCCTTGACCATCACAGGGGTGAAGGCGACATTGGCGTAGAGGGTGGCGCTTCAACAAACTTCTATGAATATTTTAACGCTCCGAATCTAATTTCCTCTCACATACGCTCAAACAACTTTGCGGCTGTTCTTTTGTTTCCGAAAAGAGACGAAAAAAAGGAAAAAAACGTTTTTTATGCTCGCGATCGATTGGGAATCGATGGAAAATTGTGGGCCTGGGAATAAAATTCGTGGAGGCGACGTAGTTGGTAAATTTCGCGTAATATCTTCCGATTGCTAAGTCGCTCCATTTTCCCCTACAGATTCCTCCGAAAAGTGGATCCTCGTGTTTAAAGAAATCGGATATTCAAATCAAGCCCGATCTCTGGTCAGCTCTCGACGCCAATGCCAGTGAAAAATGGCCGTGAGCGCGGAGGCGTATGTGAATTATATACATACGTGTATGTCCGGTGTACGTACGTCTGTGTGAAGTTCCTCAACGCGTGGAAACGAAGGGGTTTCCAAGCGTAGACGCCTGTCTATATATTGCTCAAGGAAAATTCTACGTGTCTCGCGCAGCCGACATGTTCTAAGGACGATGAGTTACGCAGGCATTGAGATAAATAATCTCTGTGATGCGTTGCTACAGGACGATAGTCATTCTTGAGATTTTCGAGCTGGAAATTTCATCCCTTGACCGCGCGGACGAAAAAATGATGAAAAATTTTTTCCCGGCGTTTGGAAAAGCTCTAAAAAGTCTCGAGGCTCCGAGGGAGAAAAAAAAGCAAAGAATCTGCATAAATTGGTCGTTTGGGACGCTCGGGAAAAATGAATCACTGCAAAGTGCAGTTTTTAGCAAAATGGAAACAAGTTCAAGGTCACGATTGTTAAGCCAACAAATTACAAATGGCTCGATTATCTCGAGCAACTTTTCGCTGCTCGGAAACCAGCAACGTCTCTCCTCTATTTCTATACATTATTCTCGCTATCGCGGTTCGTACGTACAACCAACTGTACCGGAAGTTACGACGAGACGAAGAAACTTTTGTCCTCCCTTCGCGTTTGCACCTTAACCCTGAAATTTACGTCCGCAGTAGGGTTTAAAGGTCTCTGGGTGATTCAACTTGCTTCCAACCAAACGGCTGTTCTATCTCGTCGCAACTTCGCTTTCAAGGTGAACGAGGAATCAGCGGGCTATCTATATATCCGTCGCATCGAAAATACGAAAATCTCCGGCACCCCAGAGTCTAAAAACTACATCGTGCAATGTAAATATGAAAATTCCTTTGCACAAACCGCCACAGACGAAAAAACACTCGACTAAACGTTTTTTTTTGAATAATTCCAAAAATTGTGTCATCGCAGCAAGAAATATTCTAGAAAGTCTCTTCGGAAGCAAATTTTTGTCGTTCGAACCGAAAATCTCGTTGATAATTCCGTTAAAAACCAAATTTACTGCAAAAATAACGAAAATTTTGAAAATAACCGAAAATATTCAGTTTACCGTTTTCAGCAAAAAAAAATTGTTGGAAAAGATCGATATTTTGTTGGATACGATAAACTAAACGTTTGTTTTGAAAAATGACGAAAATTTTGTCATCGCAGCGAGAAATATTCTAGAAAGTCTCTTCGGAAGCAAATTTTTGTCGTTCGAATCGAAAATCTCGTTGATAATTCCGTTAAAAATCAAATTTACTGCAAAAATAACGAAAATTTTGAAATTAATCGAAAATATTCAGTTTGCCGTTTTCAGCAAAAAAAAATTGTTGGAAAATATCGATATTTTGTTGGACACGATAAACTAAACGTTTGTTTTGAAAAATGACGAAAATTTTGTCATCGCAGCAAGAAATATCCTAGAAAATCTCTTCGGAAGCAAATTTTTGTCGTTCCAATCGAAAATCTCGTTGATAATTCCGTTAAAAACCAAATTTACTGCAAAAATAACGAAAATTTTGAAAATAACCGAAAATATTCAGTTTACCGTTTTCAGCAAAAAAAAATTGTTGGAAAAGATCGATATTTTGTTGGATACGATAAACTAAACGTTTGTTTTGAAAAATGACGAAAATTTTGTCATCGCAGCGAGAAATATTCTAGAAAGTCTCTTCGGAAGCAAATTTTTGTCGTTCGAATCGAAAATCTCGTTGATAATTCCGTTAAAAATCAAATTTACTGCAAAAATAACGAAAATTTTGAAATTAATCGAAAATATTCAGTTTGCCGTTTTCAGCAAAAAAAAATTGTTGGAAAAGATCGATATTTTGTTGGATACGATAAACTAAACGTTTGTTTTGAAAAATGACGAAAATTTTGTCATCGCAGCGAGAAATATTCTAGAAAGTCTCTTCGGAAGCAAATTTTTGTCGTTCGAATCGAAAATCTCGTTGATAATTCCGTTAAAAATCAAATTTACTGCAAAAATAACGAAAATTTTGAAATTAATCGAAAATATTCAGTTTGCCGTTTTCAGCAAAAAAAAATTGTTGGAAAATATCGATATTTTGGTGGATACGATAAACTAAACGTTTGTTTTGAAAAATGACGAAAATTTTGTCATCGCAGCAAGAAATATTCTAGAAAGTCTCTTCGGAAGCAAATTTTTGTCGTTCCATTCGTAAATTTTGCTGACAATTCCGTTAAAAACCAAAAATGCTGGCAAAATAACGAAAATTTTGAAATTATCAAAAAATATTCAGTTTATCGTACTCAACAAAATATCGACGAATTTTAATAAAATTTCTTTTCCAATTTACTCGATCGCAGGGAAATTGTCAATGAAAATTGCGCGTCGTACAGCGAATTTTTCTGAAAATAGCTCCGCGAGAAAATAAGCGCAGGATTTTCGATTTTTTGCAAATAATTAATGGCACGAAGCACTCGCAGTCTTAGCGACTGACGATTCATAGTAAATATATATTTATGAAATAATAGACATACAGGATAATGAACTACAAGCCCCCGTATCGTGCAGAGACGCGACCAAGCGCCGCGCCACCTTCTCCGAAACGATTAAGCAACTTTTTGCACTCGCGCGGATAATCCGCGCGAGAAGTTTCTCTCGCGTGACTCCTTACCAACATCCTGTGTATAGTTGTATTACGAGAGCGAGGTCTATTATCACGTAAGGCACGTAAAACGTGCATGCCTCATACTCTGCCCTCGTGGGTACAAAAATGAAGATACTCTCTCGCAGCAAAACGTCGAGTTGTCTGTTTTCGTATTTGGCAAATAACACGCAAAATAAAAAAAGTTGCAGGCTGCAGCAGACTTTCCACGTCCAAGAAGCTCGCGTCATTAGCGCCAAGAAAATGAAGAATTTAAATTTCATTTTCCATCGGAATTACGACGCTTTCCAAACGAGAAAATGTAAAAATATATCCCAAGATAAATAATTCGAGTCTCGAGACTAATCCCCAATCGTTTATTCCTCGAAAGTGACGATCGCATGTGATATGCAATGAAATAAATATTTAAAACGAGACTAACACGCAGCAAGGCTCATCCCATCGTTCTCCTTCCACCATTTATAATGCACGATCTAACAAGTTCCCCAAAGACCTGCTGTGGCCCCATAAAAAGCATCAACTACGGTTTAAAAAAGAATATCGTAACTCTGGATAGCCTGCAGCTTTTTTTTTTAGGTTTCTCATCACGGACCAGCGGAATTTAGTATCGACACGATTTTTCTCGAGATCGCCGTTCAATAATCGCCGAATTAATATTTCATTTTCTTTCTCCAATTATTCTTCAAGGTTCCTCCAAATCGTGTTTGTTTATCTTGTTTAAATTAAATAGCACGTGATCCAGAAAAGGGAGCACTTCACAAAATCCATTAGATTGAGAGGATCCTGGTTAATTTTGCAGGCAAAAAAAGTCTGTACACTCAAAGTGCAATTTTGTGAAAAATCGTCGATTATTTCGTTCAACGCGTTATTCGCTTATAAATATTTTTTGATATTTTCAAAATTTTCGTCATTTTGGGAATATTTTCTATTTCTGACGACACTGTCAGCAAAAATTACGATTTGAATGCCAAAATTTACTTCCCAAGGGACTTTCTAGAATATTTCTTGACGCAATGACAAAATTGTAAATTTTTAAATTTTTTCCAACAAAATTTTTTGTTGAAAACGGAAAACTGAATATTTTCGGTTAATTTCAAAATTTTCGTTATTTTTGCAGTAAATTTGGTTTTTAACGGAATTATCAACGAGATTTTCGATTCGAGCGACTAAAATTTGCTTCCGAAGAGACTTTCCACAAGATTTCTTGCTGGAAGGACACAATTTTTGGGATAATTAAAAAAAAACGTTTAGTCGAATGTATGGACCAAAATATCGATTTATTTTTCCAACAAAATGTTTTTTTTTTCAGTGTGGAGGTTGAAGAGCCTCGGTACCGTTTGAGTCCCCCGAACATATACGAGCTTCGGAATATTTGATTGAATAATGATTATTCCAAGGACTGTGTACTCCGCAACTAAGGCTCGGCATGCTGCGTTTGCCGGAATGGCCGTCTAACGTCGCGACGACCATTCGATAGTTGCGGAGCGAATGCTTCGTTGAACGTACAAACTTAATTATGGAATTGCGTGTGTGTGTGTGTTGGCTGGACGTTGTCAGAGATTGTCGAGTAGCGTTCGGAATAATTTGCATGGGGTTCGGAGCGGCGGTCCGCAGGAAAGATCCACAGGAGCCACGCGGTATAACTATCGCCCTCGTGCATACATGTATAATGTATAGAGTCTAGTGATCCATCGAGACCTGTTCCGGAAGCGAGGGAGATCTAAGATCGTAGGAGCGAGACTTTCGAGGCTGCTGGCTGAGCAGGAGCTCGCTCCGGCGTCTATAACAGCCCCGTAGAGGGCGCAGGCTGCTGCTGTACAGCGTCCAAAAGGGTAGTTCACGGAGAACATCCCCAAAAGCCAACGGAGATGAGCTACGGGCAGTTCTGACCCTGCTGCTGCTCTGCGCGCCACCGAGTCTCTTGCGAGGCTCAGAAATTACCCCTTATCTTCGTTCGCCAAGGCGGGCTAGCGCGTGAGAAAGCGAGAGACCGAGAAGGACGCAACGACGCCCGAGAGAAACACCCGCTATCGCTACCTCCGCGAATCCTAATGCCCAATCCTAAGATAAACGCTCGTCGGGTTATTAGAGTCACCCCTTCATCATGCCGTTCGTCTACCGGGATACTATGCATATCCTGCATATTTACGAACCTCTGATGATGCTTGAGTCTAAGAAAAACGGATATTTTCTCAATAGTTGAAATTTTTTGAATTTTTTAATGCAAAATTCACTCGTACGTCGCGATTTTGGCGAAAAAACAATGAAAAGTTTTTGTTTTTATTTTTTTTTTACATACAAAATACATTGCGAGCCTAAGTTGATTAAAAAATATTGTTACTAATTGACTAAAGAACAGTGGACTCTAAATCCAAGATTGTCCGGAATGCTCTGTATTTTTTTATACAATAAACAAAATTTCGAAAAAATTTGACGAGCGATTTTGTTTGAAAAACCGAAAAAAGCTTCTTCGATGTTTCACAAAAGTTCATTATTCAGAAATCAGAATATTTAATGTTGAAAATTGCAACTTTTGATGCATTTTTTTAAGAGAAACTACGGAAAATTGTGATTTTTATAAATAAATATTTGATTTTCTGAATATTTATGCTATTTTATTTGATTTTTTCAATTTATATTCTATTTTATTCGATTCATCAAATTTTTATTCTACTTTATTTGAATTTATGAATTTTTATTCCATTTGATTCGATTTTTAAAAATTTTATTCAATTTTTCACTTTTTTTCGTTTGATTTTTTCAATTTCTATTTCATTTCATTTGAATTTATAAATAATTATTCGACTTTGAAGAATTTCGTTCAATTTTTAAAAGTCAATATTCGTAATAAAATACAAATAAATAAATATCTCGATTTCTACATCGCGAAACCTGTTAAAATTGTCCGAGCTACTAGATGTCAGAATACTCTCAGTGTTCTGCAAATTAGAACAAATTCTATCGACAGAAAATTTGGCATACAACGGACATACAAATTTTTATTCCATTTTATTCGATTTTTAAAAATTTCATTCAATTTTTCGCTTTTTTTCGTTTGATTTTTTCAATTTCTATTTCATTTCATTTAAATTTATAAATAATTATTCGACTTTGAAGAATTTCGTTCAATTTTTAAAAGTTAATGTTCGTAATAAAATGTAAATAATTAAATATCTCGATTTCTACATCACGAAACCTGTTAAAATTGCCCGAGCTATCAAATGTCACAATACTCTTAGTGTTCTGCAAATTTGAACAAATTCTATCGACAGAAAATTTGGCATACGACGTTCTCAAGAAATTGGGTTTTCTTCGTACGTATAATCGAAGCGATATCGTTTGACGTAGTGATGGTGTTCTCGGGGGCGTCCTCATGGTCTACGTCGTTTGGCAGGGGGTCGCGATAACGCGTGGATCTGGCATATATCCTCGGCGTCGATATATACATAATGTATACATAAACATTCGTATATAGCGCTGGACGTATTTTGGTACATAGGGAAAGAGAACGAAGCGCTTGGGCTCTCGAGACGCTTGACCAGGCTCTCAAGTGAATCGCAAATCGATCGAGACCTCCCCCGGTATTGAAAAGCCCGCGCCTGCTGAGCAGGCTACAGCGCAAAGTGTATATACGTAGCGAGTTGTCCGGACTCTCGAAGGAAGAGCGAGACGCGTTACCGCAGAGAGAGAGAGCAGGGCAGAGGAGGTAGAAAGAGTGAAAAAGAGTGCGAGGAGGTTTAGAGAGCGCGCAGGGGTTGTTTGGGTTGTGGGTGGCGAGGGAAGAGAGAGACGAGCGGCCAGCAGCAAGGGATGAGGATATAATGTCGGGGATATGTTATTCTCTCGCTCTCGAGCAACCGGGGCGCTAACGTCGCCAAGATTAAACCTCGTGTGCACGTACACGAGGAGCAGAGGATACGAGAGAGCGCCGCGCGCGCTATTCATACGATCTCTTCGCTCTGGCGCGGAGACTTAGATACGTGAGCCCTCTGCTTGAGACAAAGAGGAGAGCAGGGCGCGCCAATTCAACGGGCGAACGTATACACTTGGCATGTATGTAAATGTCTGTGTATACGAGAGAAATACATAAGGGAAGACATATATACATGAACGTGGGGATGTGTGTGCTTGGAAATATGGGGGTGCAAAGGCAAGAAATGTTTCCGTCACGTAAACCCATACGTATGTACATTTTCATGTATTTCCTCGATTTTATCCCATAAATGTCTGTGTGTGTGTGTGTGTGTGGGTGAGGTTGAGGCTTTGCTCACATGCCGACGCGCGGAGAATGTAATTAAGATAAATTAGCGTTAAAGGAGAATTGGACCAAGGCTCCGCCATGTTTCTCTCCGTTCAACGTGCGTACACGCACATACACACTTATGCGTACGAGAAGGGTGACTGGATAGAGATCCAGGATGAATGAGTGAAATGAGACAGGCCTCGCGCTCAGTTCTGAGGCTGAGAAGGGTAAGAGATAGAGAGACCGACACAGCCCGTTAATGTAGAGAACGCTGTTCACGTTTCTCCTCAACCTCCGATGGAAAAGCTTCTGGATACTCGTCCAAAACGAACCTACGCACCCACGAGTGTCTTTTCCTTTCGAACTTTGAGTAAAAAGCATTTTTTTTTACTCCTTTGCTCGAGGTGAGTGGGGAATTCACTTTTTGATGCTAAACGAACTTTGTTGTTGCATCTCGTGAGTCTAGATTCTGGGCCTTGCAATGGGAACGTCGATGGCGTGCTTTTTGGAGTAGAATTTTAATGGAAATGAAATTTTTTTAAAAATCGTCGATATCTTTGGATCGTTTCAAAATTTTTGGGTAATTTGGCAATATTTTTTATTTCTGAGGGAACTAAAAGGAAATTTATGATCGGAATTCCAAAAATTTGGTCCCCGAAGGGACTTTCTTGAATATTTCTTGTCGCAATGACAAAATTTCTCTCATTTTTCTAAACAAACGTTTAGTTTATCGTGTCCAACAAAATATCGATCTTTTTCGACGAAATTTTTTTGTTGAAAACCCCAAACTAAATATTTTTTGATAATTTCAAAATTTTCGTTATTTTTGCAGCAAATTTGGTTTTTAACGAAATAATCAACGAAATTTACGATTGAAACGATAGAAATTTGCTTCCGAAGCGACTTTCCACAAGATTTCTTGCTGCAACGGCACAATTTTCGGGATTATTGAAAAAAAAAAAACGTTTGGTCGAACGTATCGAACGAAATATCGAAATTTTCCAACAAAATTTGATTTTCAGTTGATTATAAATCGCCGAATATTGTGGATAACGTTGATGCAACGAGGGCAGCTAAACGAGATGATAAACCTTTCGAGATATCGCCAAATTTGGGTGAATAGGCAGCAGCGCAGCAGCTTAGATCAGATCGCAGAGAGAAACTCTGCATGTTTACGCAGCAGGTTGATGTGCGGCCTGTGCACGTTTACGTCTCGGTAAGTAACGATATCTTCGTCGCACTCTCGCTCCGACCCACGAGGACCATCATGAACATGCACAGCATCTCAACCCTGCGCCAGGAGCCGGAGAGAGAGAGCGAGAGAGGAAGATGCAACAATGGCCTCGAGGAAGCTGCTGCTGCTGTTGATAGACGCTTCCGATAGATGATCCGCAACTGTACATCCCAGCGCGTTTTCTCTCGACCCATCACCCACTTGCCTCCACGTCCCGTGGTCCAAATCGAAACCCCAACGAAGCTTGGACGTTCGGAGGGAGAAATTCTGTTTTTTCTTGAGCAGAGCTCAAGATTCTTGTTAAAAATTCATTCCCGTCGACGAAACGATTTTTTTTTTGGATCCAAACACAAAATCTGTGAGAAAATTGTCACGAGATGAAAAATTAACAAAATATTTAGATTTTATTTCGTTTTCCATTCCCATGGACAACGGAGTCGATACGAAGTTTGGAGAATTAACGAAAATCTATTTTTCGATGGATGAAATGAATTATTTAAATGGAGCTCCTTTTCCAGCCTCTTTTCAGAGTCCAGTACGAAAGCCCTTGAATGATAATAGCTACGGAACAGCGATGATGTGTGTTTTGGGAAAAGGTCTAAAATTAGAGTGCTCGTTAAAGGATGCACAGGACGACCCTGTGCTCCGTTATCTCTCTCATGCTTCATTTGGAAAGAAATGCCATGTCTAAGGCAGGTGATGATGTTCTTTTTGCCTCGAGAGCTGTGGCGTGCGTGGGAACCCACCTATTTTCGTCTCGGAGCAGTTTTTCTTCCAGCATCCCCTTGAATTATATTTTACGACTGAAAAAACAAAATTTTGTTGGAAAATTTCGATATTTCGTTCGATAAGTTCGACCAAACGTTTTTTTTTTTTCCCAAAAATTGTGTCACTGCAGCAAGAAATATTTTAGAAAGTCTCTTCGGAAGCAAATTTTCGTCGTTCCAATCGAAAATTTCGCTGACAATTTCGTTTGAAACCAAAAAAACTGCCAAAGTAACGAAAATTTTGAAAATTATCAAACAAATATTTAGTTCATCGTGTTCAACGAAATATCGACGATTTTTAACAAAATTTCATTTCCGCAATAAATTTGACAAACAACAATTTACAAGGCACAATTTTTTTCTTAATCTCGATGCTGATAATAAAAAAACTCCCCGAAATATGGGCCACGAGGCTCGACGCAATGAAAGAATTTCCGGTGCCCACGACCCACCCCAACAATGAGATCGATGTGACGAGCAAATCTATGCTTACCCCTCCCCCTTCCCGATACTGAGAGAAAATCTCTGATCCACTCCCTTCCACCGAATCTCCCAACCTCCGAGAATCATAAAAAAAAAAAAAATGTAAATTTTTTTTTTTTTAAATTATTTCCTTCGCCAAAATTCTTCTAGAGAAGAGACGAACTTTTGCTGCTGCAAGATTGCTCAATCATTCTCGTCGAGGATTGTTAGCAAAGCGGAGCGGAGTTGGATCATCGAGCGCAGCAGCGACTGTCGAGGGGGCTAGATATTGAGTTTTTGCATAGAGACGATGCGATCAGAACGATGTTCGATTACGCAGACACATGCATGGACGTGTATGTCGATGGGGAAGGTCAAAGAATGCGTCTATCACGCAGAGAGACTGCGAGGCTGAAATTTCGTAGTCGGAATGAGTTCCAAAAAGAAAAAAATGAAATAAAATCAAAAAATAAGAAAATCGAACTGCAGCAGCGCGAAATATCATTTTTTTTCTCTCTCCTGCGACGTGCATAGTGCACGAGTGTGTGTGTGCGTTCCTAAAAAAACAGAAAGCGAAGCGCCGGCCGGAAGAGCTGCAAGAGGCGCTGCTCCTCGGAGCAACAAGAAACGACGCGATGGTGAAGGAGAAAAAAAAAAAAAACGTCATTGCGATAAATCATCCGGGCGACAGGCATTAAGGCTTTGTCGACGGTGTGTGCACCTTCTCAGATTTTCTCACACTCGCCCAATCGAATATGCGCGGCCAAGGGGCAAAGGGGTGCATCCTCGATAGACCAAACGAGCAAAACGAACGTCAGACAGCACGAGAATTTCGTGTAGATTTCGAAGCTTGTCCAATCCCCATGCATCTCGCTCAATCCACTCTTTCCAACCTCTCGCGTAGATCTGCCAATGCCAAATGCACTATATATATGTATATATACATTCTATGTGCATGATCGATGACTCTCGAAATTTTAGCTGATTGGTTCTGCCTCGATACCTATAGATACCGCGTGCACACAACATTCGATCAATTGGACAATATAGATGCATCATTGTCCAGTATTTTTCTGAGTAATTGTTCGTGGTAAAGTGAGTTGCCAAAAATTCGTGTCCGAATTTTATTGAGAAACCTCGAGTGTGGGAAAAATCACTTTTTTTTGTGTCTATCGATCGCTTATTTATAAATAAACATCATATATTATGATATTTATTTATAAATATGTAATTGAGAACATTAAATTTAAAAAATTGAATAAAATTTGAAAAAATTGAATAAAATTTGAAAAAATTGAATAAAATTTGAAAAAATTGAATAAAATTTGAAAAATTGAATAAAATTTGAAAAAATTGAATAACATTTGAAAAAATTGAATGAAATTTGAAAAAATTGAATAAAATTCGAAATATTTGAAAAAATTGAATAAAATTTGAAAAAATTGAACGAAATTTTAAAAAATTGAATAAAATCTTAAAAAGATTTCTTTATTGAGAAACCTCGAGTGTGGGAAAAATCACTTTTTTTTGTGTCTATCGATCGCTGGGGCGAAAATTTATTTAAAGACTCTCGGTATTTCACTTTGCAATAATTAATTCTGCTTGAGATTGTTCATATGGAAATTAATGGGAAATAATTTGTTTTGGAAAATTGCAATTTTGTAGATTTTAATGAATTTTCATTTTTTTGTTGTTGCTTTTTGAAGTTTTTGATTGAGAAACCTCGAGGGTGGGAAAAATTTATTTAAAGACTCGAAATTTCATTTTTTATTATTAAAAAGTGAAATTAACGGGAAAATTTGGAAATTAATGGGAAAATATTTTGGAAAATAGCAATTTTGTAGATTTAAATGAATTTACATTTTTCTCATTACTCTTTAAAGTTTTATTTTTAATTTTTGGAGCCAGAGACCAATAGAGCTTCGAAAAATGAAAACTCGAAAATTTAATCCACGTTTTCGTCTTATAATCCCAGAGTTCATTTATTGCAGGTGAAGAAAAGAAAAGGACGTTCCTTAACGTTGCTCGTAGTGAATTTAGTAAATGACAAATTTTCTCGCCAGTACATGGATTTATGGAATTTAGTTGCTGCGACGAAATCACCTGGCACACTCAATAAATATGAAAATCCTTATCCTCCCCGAGCTGGCTGTATTCGGAAAAATATCGACTGACAATTGGAACCAATAAAGCCACACGAAGTGTTATATTTTCGCGCGGTAAAATAAAGGACAGAATATTGCCAAGTACCTGGAACAATCGCACGGAGACGCCTCAGTAAAAGGGAAAAGATCCGAATGTACAATTATATTGCCGTTATTATGTGCACACCCAGTCCGTAGGGGATTTACGCGGGAAAATTAATCTCTAAATTACGGCAATAAAGTAATCGTCGAGCTGGGGTAATATAAAACCACCCCCCGGCCAGAATATTCTACAGTCGTTGAGTCTCAACGAGGGATAAACGAGAGGACACATAATACGTTTCGTCTACCTGGAATTTTTGTCTCCGACTTACACGACGACGACGACGACGTCGTCATATATTTCGACAATGCCAAAACGCACTGTATATAAGCAAATACGTCCCTTACGGTGTTGTGTGTACGTTGCTTTGCTTTCTCGAGGCTGCGCTTTCCGTCCTGAGCATAATATACGCTCGTATACGTGACAAAATGAACCACGTCGAGTCTGACTGGCATTCTACATTCGCAGTATTAAGGACGTTGTATGCTAAATTTTCTGTCGATAGAATTCCTTCTAATTTGCAAAACACTCAGAGTATAGTGACATCTAATAGCTTGGGCGATTTTAAGAGGTTTCACAGTGCAGGTGTCAAGATATTTATCTATAAATATGTAATTGAGAACATTAAATTTAAAAAATTGAATAAAATTTGAAAAAATTGAATAAAATTTGAAAAAATTGAATAAAATTTTAAAAAATTCAACAAAATTTTAAAAAATTGAACAAAATTTGAAAAAATTGAATAGAATTTCAAAAAATTGAATGAAACCTGAGAAAATTGAATAAAATTTGAAAAAATTGAATGAAATTCCAAAAAATTGAATAAAACTGCAAAAAATTGAATAAAATTTTGAAAAATTGAATAAAATTTTAAAAAATTGAATAAAATTTTAAAAAATTGAATAAAATTTAAAAAAATTGAATAAAATTTAAAAAAATTGAATAAAATTTGGAAAAATTAAATAATATTTCAAAAAATTGAATAATATTTCAAAAAATTGAATAATATTTCAAAAAACTGAATAAAATGTCACAAAAATGAATAAAATTTAAAAAAATCGAATATAATGGAATAAAAATTTATCAATCCAAATGAAATCGAATAAAAATTGAAAAAATCGAATTATATTACGACTACAGATTACTTCGGACAATCTTGGATTTAGAGTATCTTGTTGTTCGGTCAAAATTCATAACAACATACAACGTCCTTAAGAGTTATCTCTCGGTTAAGCAAATTCATCGAGCCCTTGGTATCCATAATCCTACAATTATCAGACGATCTGAGTATTTCTTTATTTTCTCCTTTTTATCTTGTTGTGCAAAAGGATCAAGAAGCAATAAAAAAAAAAAACAAATCTCACGTTTTGTGGTATTTTTGAAAATTCCTTCAATTTTTATCGATAAAATTGCGAAAAATCGTCAAAAGATTTTTCCCACGAAATTGCACCGAGATCGACAGCCCAAAAAAGTTGAATGTTCAACTCGCTTGTCGATCGTGCAAAAACGTCGCTCCAAACTTATTCCCTCCCCTTTTGCTGTTCCATTTTACCTCAACGAAGTGTCTACACGTAGCAATTTTCTGGAAACACCCGCCGCTATTCTCATTGTTCGGAAAACAATGGACCGGGACCGTCCCTCCTCCTGCTCTCCTCGTTTTTCCTCCGCTCCCCCACATCACTTTCTCGCGTTCTATACTCAGCTCTCGTGAATGAGCAAGTGCACTCGCGGCGCTCTTTCTTATCGTCGCACCAAACTGCAAATTATGATTGCCCCAATTTCCTCAGACTTTACACCCTGTAACCTTGCGACCTTACGACTTACGCACAGCGGAGCGTCAACCAATGACGAGCGGGGACTCAACAGCCATAGAAAAAATTTTGGAATCGCGCTGCAAATAATTTTATTTAAAAATTCAAAAACAATTAAAAAAAAAGAAAAAACTTTTTTTTTCACTCCGAAAACAATTATTTTAAAGATTTGCTTGGATCGCGATTATAATGCGAAACGAAAGTTTTCTCGATCGAAATAAATTCGTGAGCATAAATCTGCTTGGCCAGGGACAATATTATGGTTTCCAAATCTTTGTATTTACATCGCGTTCGATCAGAGAGACACAAAGTTAATGAGACTCGATGGTTTCGTCTCTTGAGAAATTAAAATTCATTCCAAGGGTCTCCAGCTCGAAAAATCTCGAGAAAAAAGCTCCAGCCTCCGCGTTATCGATATTTTAATTATTGGATCTTTGAAAAATTGTGGAATTACTGATTTTTTTTTCTCAAACAGTAGGACAGCAGATTATTCGACAATTCAGGGAAAAAATTTGTAAGCAAAATGTAAAACGGAGTGTTACATAATTTTTTGATTATTTCGAGAACGAAAAATGTGAAATTACTTCGTCGTGATAATTTGGCAATTTTCAATATATTTTGGGAGAAGTAAAAAATGTTGAGAGCTCGGGAATACTATAATTTGTCTTGGGCATGATCGATTGAGAAGCGATTTTCGATCGAACGAGGAATATTAAGGTGAAATTAAGTGAAAAGAAAAATTTAGGATCCGATACGGCCGTGAGGGATTTGTTGCGCGTTCTCTGGCTGGCGCGTTGGCTCGGCGAACGTATTTCCGTACATTGAGCAATAGTGACAGCGCATACGTAGCACATGTATATATATCGTATATAATATCGATGATATTTCTTAGTTTTCGGAGATAAAAATCTCTCACGTGAGGATATGAGCGGAGAGAACGAAAATTATAGGTTTTCGTATTTTGAATTATTTCTTTCTGGGATCGCGAGAGAGATTTTATTCTCTCGCTCTGTTAGCGTGGCGTCTCGTGTTCACCGTGCGACGATCACGAAAACAGAGAGAGAGAGAGATCCAAAGGAGAAGAAGGAGAAAAAAATGGAGACGAAAGACAAAAAAAAGAGAAAAACCAAGAGAGAGAGAGAGAAAATCGTTTGGCGAGGCTCAAAGTTCGAGCACGACGAAGAGAAGGGCCTAGGAAGCTTGGCTCCGAAAAGAGCGATAGAGAAAAAAGCGGAGAGACAGGAGCAAGAGAGCGAGCGATATTTTCGTCTCGCCCCTTGCCCGCGTCCATTTTTTTTTCCTCTTGCCCCTTTTTTGCCCACTCACTCCTTCCTCCCCTCTTCCCTGCACTTCTTTCTCCTACATTTATTTATTCTTTCAAGTAATCAAGCGAGGTAACGCTCCAGAGAGAAGAAGGGGAGAGTCTCTCGCGCGCGATGAGCAGGCGGCGGCGAAGACCAACAACACAGAGAGGAAAAAGAACCAAGGAATCTCTCTATCTCCTTCATCTCGACAATCCAATTCCAGTCATTGGCCCCTCTTCGCCTATAATCATTAGCAACGCTAGTTATGAATCTGGACCCGCATCAAAAATAAAAGAAATACGTATGCCAATCACTGTACCTTCTCGACTATCTCAACTGCCAACCACTGTCTCGTCCCATTCAACTATATTATTTGTGCAACAGGGCTTGAGAATTGAATCCCCCAAATTTGTGTACAAAAACGTCGCAGCCAACTTTTAAATTATCTTTGCTATAAACACGCAATATTCTTCCATTTTCAATAAAATTGTTATTAGAATATTTATATTATTTAATTACGATCATTGGATTTTAAAAATTGAATAAAATTTTCCAAAATCGAATAAAATAGAATTAAAATTTAGAAATTCAAATAAAATAGAATAAAAATCCGAAAAATCAAATGAAATGGAATAAAAATTTTAAAAATCAAATAAAATCGAATAAAAATTCATAAATTCAAATAAAATAGAATAAAAATTTATAAATTCAAATAAAATAGAATAAAAATTTATAAATTCAAATAAAATGGAATAACAATTTGAAAAATCAAATAAAATGGAATAAAAATTTATAAATTCAAATAAAATGGAATAAAAATTTATGAATTCAAATGAAATGGAATAAAAATTTATAAATTCAAATAAAATGGAATAAAAATCCAAAAAATCAAATGAAATGGAATAAAAATTATAAAAATCAAATAAAATGGAATAAAAATTAATAAATTCAAATAAAATAGAACAAAATTAAAAAATTCTTTTTACAGCAATGGAAAAATGACGACAGTTTTGCACAGAACGTCTTGTACATTTATAATATACAACGGCACGGATATCGCGATTAATCCGCGAGCTCGAACAACGTGCCATGCGAGGGGCAGCTTTATAATTGTGAGAGCAAATTCGCCGATCCTGAAAATAACTAACACGAGAAACACTCCAAAGCTGTTGGCTCTCTTGCTCCTCCGACGTCTCTCCAAACGCTCATCCTGCTCTGTGCCGGTCCAAGGTTAAGGCAAATCGCGATTTTGCACCGCGAATGACGTCACGATGCAGTTGGACTAGTTTTCGATCTAAGCCTCCGGGTGCGCGCTTCCCGCTTTTATCCCACAACAAATTTATACATATCTGCTTCATTTTATAGAGCGGTTCTCTCTCGAAAAAAATATTGCCAATTTATGTTGCGTGAAATTCGCAATCAACGAAGATAACAAGATTAACGCTTCGCAAATTTCGCCTGCGACTGATCAATGCGTTCTGAATCAATTAACTTTCAAATATTCTAAAAAATCTGCAGATCTAAATATTGTGGGAAACGTTTCGCATTTTTTTTTACAATTAACAAAAAAAAATTCAAAAAAAAACATTTTTTTCAAATTTCTGGGGTTGCCAAGTTTTTCTACGAAGAGAATGAGAGCGAATAATTCAAAAATTATTGTCGTTTATGCAAAGAAACAAATTTTCCCAAATCTGTTGAGAAAAAAAAAAAATTTCGACACGCCGATTTCTTTATGGCTTATAATTACTGGCTGCTCGACCAAGTTGAAGGAAAAGGTTACAAAATTAATCTAATCAAATGAAGCACTCAACATACAATTCTAAAATGTATTAATTTTTTTTTTTCGATGTTTGAAAAGTTAGGGAGATTTTTTTTTTTCATTAGATCGCGGAAGCCTGGGAATTGCGATGAAAAATGTTGAAATCGTTGAGTCACCGCTCGCCGGGACTATCACCGGCGGATCCAATAATCAGGAAACGTCGTACGAACGTGCAAATGAAAAGCAACACACACGGGCAGTCAATAAAACGAAATATTAATGTTCCACATGAGTCGTTGGCCTTTGGCACGTAACGCGGAAACTAAAAACCTGTATGGCCAATACCACGGGCTCGGGACTAGCACGAGCAAATTCTATATTCGTATTTGGGCCGAAATGTTAAACCGGCAATCATACAGTGGTCCAATTACCATAAGAAGGGCTCTAATTTAACACAATGCTCTGCTCGGGGGCAGCCCTTTTTCGGCTGTTTCTTCGTCGTCTTCTTCTTCGTCATCTCCTCAACTTCTTCCTCGCCCCTTTCACGCCCGGCTTCCCAGTGTTTTTCTTTCTTTGCTGCTCGTATACAGCTCGTTGTATTTATAAGAAGTCCGCAATCATACATTTATACTCATCTACGTGCCAGAACGATCGTGGAATTCGTAACACGGGACTATACACACAGGAGCAGAAGAAGCGAAATAAATTATAAACCATTTGGCTCGCCATTTGGGGGAGGGGGTTGAAAAGGGACCAAAAAAACAGCCAAATTTTTCTACGTATTCTCCAGCTGATACGAAGCAAATTTTCTATCGCTAGATTTACGATTTTTTTTTTTTTTTCGAAAATCGTGAATTAAAATTCAGCCAGACCCGCAATCGACGAGAATTCTTCACGAGAGCTCGCGAGGAGACTCTCTGAACCACGTGGAACCGCCAGAATCACGAAAACGCGTCCCAGTAATTCGTACCACGGGGTTGAAAGTTTTAATGCAATTTTTTTCAAAAATCGTGAATAAAAATTCAGCCAGACCCGCAATCGACGGGAATTCTTCACGAGGACTCGCAGGGAGACTCTCTCAACCACGTGGAACCGCCAGAATCACGAAAACGCGTCCCAGTAATTCGGCACCACGGGGTTGAAATTATTTATTTTATTTTTTCCTGAAAATCGTGAATAAAAATTCAGCCAGACCCGGAATCGACGAAAATTCTTCACGAGGACTCGCAAGGAGACTCTCTGAACCACGTGGAACCGCCAGAATCACGAAAACGCGTCCCAGTAATTCGGCACCACGGGGTTGAAATTTTTTATTTTATTTTTTCCTGAAAATCGTGAATAAAAATTCAGCCAGACCCGCAAAGCCTAAATATATAATTATTATAATCATTATATTGACACAATTATTATATTCTGTCAATAAAATTGACACATTATATTATTTTATAAATTATATCAATTTTCTAATAATAATAATATAAATATAAATCAAAATTATATTGATAATTTTCGGAACGATCCAGAGGTTGGGAGTCGATTGTTTTGAACATGGAGAAACAATATATTCGAGAGAATAGCTAAAAGCTCGTGGTTGCTGTGGACAAATAACGTGGATATTGTCGAAAACTTGATATTTATCGACGTGTGGAGAATAATGACAACAAATGAATAATTAATGAATTTTTAATTTATAGAATCGTCGTATAGGGGAAAGAATGTCGGAAGATTTAAAGTTCATTCATAGGCCGGGCATTTATATTGACTTACGACTTCTCGTATAGTTTATAAATATTTAATTTAAAAAACGCGATATTATCGAGCTCGCATATTTTTCCACATGTAAAAAAAAAAGAAAAAAAATGAGTTTACGAATATTACGTACCGGTGGCCGGTCCAAGAACCATTTACAAATCAACTTTCACGATTTCTTAATAAATCTTTGAATGCTCGCGTCTCTCATCGCCTCTCTTATTATTATTCTCGCTCGCTCGCCACAAAGCCTGCTGAAAAAATGGACGGCTCGGGATCTTATGAGAAAGAAAATTTGATACCGAGCTCGCGGGAGAATACACACGGAAACTCGGATCGTCTAGCACGTCGTCGTGTGCTACTGAGATCGCTAGATTCACACATGATATAAATGCTGTAAACTCTGTTTACGAGCTCGTTGGGTATGCGGACCTTGAAACGTTCGTCCATCGAGTATTCCATGCCCAGCCAACGGAAATTTCGTCCAACTCTCTCGTCCAAATGAATTCCTTAACAAGATTGTTCCTCGGAAAAGCAAAGCTGCCAAAAATTCGCTGTCACCTTGAAAACTTTGTGCAAAAATATTTCCAAACATCGAAAAACCAAAAAAAAAAAAAAAAATTCGATGTCTGATGAATAAATCGAATGAACAGAAACGCGGGCAGATGGAAAAAGTTGGTCCAGTCGTCGGACACGATGATGTTTCGGGCTAAACTTTTCCCTCTCGCGGAGCTCATTCTGAACTTTTTTTTTTTTCTTTCTACACATGTGTGCGTGCCAACGTGCCCATGAGCAGGGCATGTACCTACGTGCACGTGGCATCTCGAGCAAGTTCCTTCATTATTATCATCATGATTTAAAAAAAAAAAAAAAAAAATTCGGAGCAGGCGAAAATGAATGAAATTTTGTAATTTTCAAATTTTTCAAAAATCGAGTAAAGTTTGGAGGAAAAATCCGAGGAAATTGCATTTCTGTACGAACGTCTCTAGAGACGTCTGTCGTAATGTTCACGATTGTAGAAATTTCTGTGTGCAAGGGATGGACGAGGCAGTGCAAGCAGAAAAAAGAAGAAAAATGGGGAGAAGTGTAAGAAAATGTTGGGGAGGGAGAGAGCGAAAGCTGCGGAGGTTGACTGTGGATTTCCTTAATAAAATGGGACGCAAACGCCACGCCAGCGAATATCTGGCTGATAGTGGCACGGTCAGCTCGACGTCGACCACCGAAAATCCTCGGACCGTTTCGAGGGTTGCTAGGGAAAATCTAGAATAAGGGAAGGGAGGCTTTTCGTTGCTCAGGCTGATTCAATCTGACACGCCAGAGGAGAATCTTGGCTCGCAGCTTCACTCTCTCTCTCCCCTGATCCTTCTTCCTCGAGTTTCAAGCTACGAGGCTTCGCGAGGATGTGTGGAAATTTTACGTGTATGTGAATTTCTCTCTCTCTCTCTGGCGTTACACCAGAGGCTTAGGCTCTCAATCTCGTATTTTCTGTAACGCCCCCTCCTTACGGAAAACCCTGCATGAAAATTTCCAAGGATAACCGAATGCCATCCAATTAGTGTAGATCGAAAAAAAAAAAATCAATTCTTCGAGAGCATTGTCTGGGAGTTTAAAATCCTTCGAAATGACGATTGGCAAGAAAAAAATAATTTTTATCCATTAATTGTGTTCCTTATTGGAAAATTTCAAATTGGCCAATCGTCTGTGTCGATGGAATGGCAATTCCACGTTTTTTCGTGTCCATGACGTTTCGAACGAGTTTGACGAATAAAAATCGTTTTTTTACGTCTCGATCGATTGAAAAAATTGCTGAAATGATGAAAAATCGTCGAGACGAAATTTTTGACTTTTGTCTCGATCGAACGGATTCAATAAGCATGGAAACCCTCGTGTACACACGGCTCTATATCTGTATGCATGCAATCTAGAAATGGGAGCGAAGAGAGATCGGGAGGGCGAGATCGAGGGTCGCCAGGATTTCACGAGAATCGGAGAAAGCGAGAGAGAGAGAGAGAGATGGAGTCACCAACCCCGGGCGTTGCTAAGTTAGCGTTATCCAAATCCGACACTTAGGCCAGCGACGAGGGGTTGCGATAACGTTAGCACGGAAATTAATGTGCGCTCGCTTATATATGCGTCCAAATAATATATAGTACAAACATATAGATATGTTTATCCTTCCTCGTGCGAATCCCTGGTCATCCACAATTTGACTCGATCAACATCCCCCCTCACGAGATGCAAAGACGAAAAAAAAAATGCAATTTGTCGGGCTATCGATTTCCTGCTCGCATTCTTAAAAAAACAAAAAAAAGAAATCAGCATTTCATTTAATTTTTGCGATTTCTATTCTATTTTATTTGATTTTCTAAATTTTTATTCCATTTTATTTGAATTTATTAATTTTTATTCTATTTTATTTGAATTTATAAATTTTTATTCCATTTTATTTAATTTTTGCGATTTCTATTCTATTTTATTTGATTTTCTAAATTTTTGTTCCATTTTATTTGAATTTATAAATTTTTATTCTATTTTATTTGATTTTATAAATTTTTGTTCCATTTTATTGGATTTTTTATATTTTTATTCCATTTCATTTGATTTTTTAGATTTCTATTCTATTTTATTTGATTTTCTAAATTTTTATTCCACTTTATTTGAACTTATAAATTTTTATTCCACTTTATTTGAATTTATAAATTTTTATTCGATTTTGTCGATCTTTTTATTTTTTTTTATTTTTTTATTGATGAATTTTAAAAAAATGTGCATAATTACAGCGAATACGGCGTTCGATTTATCACGAAATTTGCTGGCGATGGAAGGGAACAAAGAAAAAAATGATGACTCAATTTTAATGGGCTTCGAGGACTCGTACGCCTCGAAAGTCGCTTTTTTCTGGTCGAACTTGATTACTTCCTCGTGGAATGTAACGCACACAATGGGGCAGACAATGTGTCCGAGTTTTACGACCAAGCCAGTGAAAATTAACGTCGATAATTAATTACAAAGGTGAGAAAGAATACCTGCGATGCATATAATCGATTTATAATTACGTGCGTAATGAACCAGCTGCAATATAAAGGATTTGGAAGGAGAATTGCAATACCTGAATGTCTTTGGTCCGCTCTCCAACGGCTACAAATTGGGTTTCAAGGATTTCGATCAACGAGCATTATCGACGTGCCATTTTTAATTATCTCCAGACTTTGTTTCCCCTCGATGACGTCAAAAAAACGTTTTCGTCATTTTTACAAATATAAAATCTCTCGTTTCGTTTGAAAATGGAATTACGATCGACCGAGACATTGACACAAGATTTTTAAGGACGTTGCATGGCGACGGTAAAATTTAAACTTTTGTTTCCAGTTTTTCTTATACAGACAAAATCGTTTGCAATTCCAAGTTCATTCAAAAAAGTTTTTACAAATTGTCTAAAGAACTACGTACTCGAATATTTAATGTTGAAAACTGCAACTTTTAATACACGCTCTTGTGAGAAATTACTGAAAATTGTGATTTTTATAAATGAATATTTGATTTTTGGAGTTTCTGTTCTGTTTTATTTCGTTTATTAAATTTTCCTTCTATTTCATTTCAATTTATCAATTTTTATTTTATTTTATTCGAATTTATACATTTTTATTCCATTTTATTTGATTTTTTAAATTTTTATTTCATTTCATTTAATTTTTGCGATTTGTATTCTATTTTATTTCATTTCATAAATTTTTATTCCATTTTGTTTGAGTTTATAAATTTTTATTCTATTTTATTTGATTTTAAAAAATTTTATTCCATTTTATTTGATTTTTTAAATTTTTATTCCATTTTGTTTCATTTCCTAAATTTTTATTCCATTTTATTTGAATTCATAAATGTTTATTCTATTTAAAGTCTCCGAAAATTGGAGAAATCGTAGTCTCGTCGAGGTTGCGTGAGGTTCGTGATCCAAATATGCAAAGTGCGCCCCGCGCGTGGGTGCATCGAGCTCAGCTGCACGTGAAGCATCGGAAGGGTGGAAGAGGCAAGAAAAAAGGTATCCGAAAAAATGCAAGGTTACCCACTTTTTTTTTTTATTGGCTCGGAACTACTACTATACGGTGCGAAGGTCACGGTAAGGGTTTGTCGACGGCGTTGTTGCGCCCGTGTATATACGCAGGAAGAGACCCAGCAGCATTCGCGCTTTCCGCAGCAAAAGCCTCGCGAATTCGCGAGATTGAAACTTTTTTTTCTTTTTTTTTTCTTCGACTCAATATTTAATCGTTTATCTGCTTTATTACTTCCTGCGCCAAATATTTGAAATCTCATTTTCATGCTGCTCAGAATGAAATCCACCTTCCAAAGGCGAGCTAAGCACTAAAACGTTATTCTAGTACCTCGTTAGAATTCTATCATTAAAATACTCGTTTTCCTCGTATATAATGCCGGATGAGACGAGATTAGACTACGCGATCAAAATACCGAGCACACCATTGAATTTCAAGGCCTCGAGCTGTAGAATTTAAAGAACGCGCGCCCGCAATGAAATTGGAAAAATTTCCTCGCCCAAGAGAAAGAAGAAACTGTTGACGAAGGAGCGTCGTCAGAGATTTGTTTGGTATCGACTGAATTGCTTTGGAAACTGTTTCGAGGTATTGGTCACCTGCGTCTACGGTGGCCACACGTTTTGGTATTTGACAGACGAGTTTGCAGGGTTTCGCGTTGTTTTTCTGGTTGAGATCGAAAAAAGGGGATTTTTTAGTTTTTCTTTTTTTTCTGGAATTATTTCATTTGGTTTAGTTTTGTTTAAACAATTTGGACCGAAGGGGCGGCTGCTCGTACGATAAATTTGATGAAAACATTGTTTTTAATTGATGGGAAAAATGTTTTTGTGATTTTGTTTTTTCGTTGGGAGGTTCTATTTAAAATGTAAAGTGTATACGAAGAAAATGGTCATAATGTGCGCGCTGTCGGAGAGGAAGAGATAGCGAAGCGCACAGGAGGATCGCGCGGCACTTGCTCGGCTGCTGTATGGAGGAGAGTCGCCCTCATCTGGCATCTCGGCGTCTTTCTCCTGTACGAAAACTATGCTCGTTACTCTCTCTTATTTCTGTGGTCGTCTCCGTTGCTCTAATATCTTGGCGTTGGGCAAACGCGAACGTGGCCGTCGAAGGGGTTCGGCGGTGACAAGGGAGTCCCCTCTCCCGAGTACAGTCTCGCAGAGAGAGAGAGAGAGAGAGAGAGAGAGGTTGAAATTGGGTGCGCGGGGGTGCGAATACACCACCGCGTCGTGAGGAAAGATTCTACAGAGCGAAATGAACGAACGGACGTAGAAGGAGAAGGGAGAAGGAAAGTTAGGCAAAGAGACAAGGAACGGGCGCAAAATCCTACAGGATAAACATGTGTAGACGCGAACGTAGACGAACACCACAGCGGAATGGTGTATCGATGACTTGGGAGCAAAAGATCGTAAGTTTGCGAGTTGGATGCGGAAAGGAATGTTGGTTACGCCCTGTTGTTTGTTAGTATAGATATATGTATCGGTAGTTTGTCCTTCACGACGGCGTGGGCATCGGTGGTCGTCGTAGTAAGCTTTGCGAAGCGGGGAAAGAAGAGCGGTCGGGGAGGGGGCGAAGGAGAGCGCTGTGATCGCCTCGGAGGGGCAAGGAGAGCTCGAGATCTCGAAATTTGGTTGGCTGTCTCGAAGCCGGTTGGTCTCGAGGTCCGGGCGTCGGAAAACGGCGTGCGAGTGAGCGAGACCGAACAAGGAGACCGAGGAAGAAAGAGAAGGAGAAGTGGAGCGGGGAGGGGGGAGTAAAATCGTGGCGAAGAGCTCGGCGTCCTCGGCGAGACGGAACAGCGTTGTCGGAAGGGGCGAGAAGGCAGCCAACGAGGGAGGGGGTAGCTCGCCCGAGGGAGAGAGTCTGAGAAAGGGAGAGAGAGAGGGAGAGAGAGTCACCGGTGTGCCTTGGCGCGCGCGAGGAACCCCTGAGGACTCGAAACTCTGGAATTTCAACCGACAGAACAGTGCCGGCGTTCGTGGGACGCGGGTCTCTGAAGATACGTCGACGCGTTCTTTCAAACTCCCCGGTTAATATATATCTGTGCGCGTTTATGTGCCAAGTTAAACACACGCGGTTTAAACCTGAAGGAATAAATAAGAAAACGGGCTTTAGAGCGAGACGAGATCGGATAACAAGACTCTGGGCTGGAACAAACCAAAGGGTTGTTTCTTTAGTGGTGGGAGAAATAAAGAATAACGCCGGTCAAGTATACTAGAGCGGTAGTAGACACAGTGAAGAGGGAGTGTATGCGCGCTCCTCTTGTTTACAAGCTATTCCGCTGCTGCATTGTGTGTGTGTACGTGCTCGATCCTAAGGAGAGCATCGTCGATCGTCACTGATCCATCGCGTCATTGTATTTGAAACGTTACTCAACCGCGATCCTCGACAATTTCGTTCGATTATTCGGAGAGTTGATTGAAAATAATAATTCGTTGCAAATACATCGGCCAGTGTGCATCGAATTTAATTTTTCATATTTTTAAACATTTTCAACAACGAAACCGATGAAAGGTTGGACGCGATAAACTTAGTGAGATATGTGCATGATGCAGAAATGCCTGAAAATGCAACCATCATTGTGACGATAATGATTAACGAACATGGATCCGAAGTAATTAATTGGAACGGTTAACCAAATAATTGGCTACGAATATAGAGACTAAAAGTTGATCGTTATACCGAGGAAAGTTATATTAAGACGAAATCACCGTCGTCAACCATGTGATCCGTCAAGGCCGGCCAGCCGTCCATTTTTTATTTTTCTCATTTAATTATTTATTTATTTTATTTTCTATTACGGAAATAAAAGTTTTTTTTTTTCGTTTATTTATCAATGCGATTTTCGTCTCGTTCGTGATCGTCACAGTGCGCGTCGTGTTTTGCGAGTACGATGACACCGATCACGCTTACGACAGGTTGCTCTTNTTGTGACGATAATGATTAACGAACATGGATCCGAAGTAATTAATTGGAACGGTTAACCAAATAATTGGCTACGAATATAGAGACTAAAAGTTGATCGTTATACCGAGGAAAGTTATATTAAGACGAAATCACCGTCGTCAACCATGTGATCCGTCAAGGCCGGCCAGCCGTCCATTTTTTATTTTTCTCATTTAATTATTTATTTATTTTATTTTCTATTACGGAAATAAAAGTTTTTTTTTTTCGTTTATTTATCAATGCGATTTTCGTCTCGTTCGTGATCGTCACAGTGCGCGTCGTGTTTTGCGAGTACGATGACACCGATCACGCTTACGACAGGTTGCTCTTACGCTGCGAACACGTACCTCTACCGACTCGAATTTTTTCTACCAACGTCCAACGCGATCATATGATAAATGTAGAAAAAACGCTTATTGCTTTTTTTTTTATAAATCCATCTTTTGGTTTTTGATTAATCGCTTTTTCTACTGTTCATGACCTTGTGTTTCTGGCAACACGGTGGATATACATTGCGCGACGTGTGCCGTGGGACTCGTAATAATTACAGCACAAGCTGTGTTGAAAGTTTGCGTTCCTCGATGTGTTTGTGAATGTGTCACATTTGGGCTGGTGCTCAGTGCCAATAGCTTGAGTGAAGAAAAAATAAAGAAATTGAAGGACTCGAAGAGCGAGCTTCTATCGGTCCGCGTTGGAATTTTCGAGCCATCGATCACGCGAAACTATTGGTTTCCCTCTCTTTCACGCTCTCTCTCTCTCTCCCTCCCTCTTTTTCGTCTTTTCGGTCTCACTAAGTCGCGTGACTGTGTGTGAGTGAGTGCGGGTGCGCGCGAGCGAGAATCACCGAGAGCTCGAGCAAGTGGCAAGTGCCTTGTGCGCGATTTACCGGTGTCAGCACGAGGGAGAAAGAGACAAACTGTGAGAGGACGGCTGCCCAGGAAGGCTTGTATTTTTTCTCGGCCAAAATCGAAGAAAAAATATAAGGTGGATTACTGATCGACTACAAAGACAATATGAGTGAAATGACGAGTGTCGAGCAGCACCAGCAACAACAGCAGCAGCAGCAGCAACTTCAGCAGCAGCAGCAGCAGCAGCAACAACAACAACAATACGTAAGTGGAAGCACCAATCCTGATCATCACTGCAAAGAATGCGGTTTAAACTTTGAAAGCGATAAGAGTCTGGAGGTGCATCTGCGCTATCACCAAGAAAATTTATTGATCCAATGGGCTAATCAGGCACAACAGGAGGAGAGCAATAACAACAACAGCAAGGCCGGAAATCATAATAACGGTGGTCATGGTGTGATGTCAAAGAGGGAAAGCGTGAGTGCAGCCGCTGATTCGAGCGAGCCTTCGTCGAGACCACCGTCCGGAGGACCTGTGTCATCGCAGCAGCAGCAGCAGCAGCAACAACAACAACAGCAACAACAACAAAACGCCTTGCAGCGGGGTCAGCAGCAGCAACAGCAGGCACAGGCACCTGGATCAGGAGGAGTTCAGAACTACGGAGGCCACTTCCAAGCTCCGATGTTCGACACAAGTTATTTCGTGCCGAATGATCCGGCTTACGTATTACTCCATCATTATTCGCCGAACCATGAAGATGGCTCAAACAATGGGAATCCGGCTAATTACGGAAGATATCATCCGTATCAGCATCAACAACACTTTCCCACTGATTGTGCCAACTCAGTGAGCTCCACGAGTCCAAGAAGCCCACCGTTACAGTGTGATAAATGCGGTAGTGTTTTCGAAGACGCGTTACAATTGGGTGAGCATGTCAGAGTGAATCATACTACGTCGCCGGGATCATATCCAGGACAGACGCAGTACCAGCAACTGAGTGGTAGTCCGCAACAACAACAGCAACAGCAGCAGCAACACCAGCAGCAACAGCAACAACAACAACAACAGCAACAACAGATGCACACTTCGCCGTCACAGAGTAATCCGCAAGGCGGGCAACAGCAGCAACAAACTGGCTACGAGTACAACGGTGGCCGATCTTCCGTCAAACTTGATGTGAAACAAGAGCCCGAGGAACAAGCTGAAATACTCGATCTTGATTCTCATAAAGTCCAGACTCATAGATACGAAGAAGAGCTCATGAGGCTTCATCAGCAAGAAATGCAGATGCAGCAGCTTCATCAACAACAACAACAACAACAACACGTAATTCCTCATCAGCAGCAGCAACAACAACAGCAACAGCCAACGAGAGGTGGTCCCCCCCATTCGGTGAGTTCAATGCTGGGTTGGCCGCCAGGTCAACCTCACGAGTATCATCCTCCTGGATTGTCGCCAATGGGACCTATCGACAGTGTATCGCCGATACCCGATCAGAGTCAATTTCTGCGAGGTCAGCATTTACCTGTAGAACCTCCGAGACACCCAGGTTCACCAATAATAACGAGTACTCAACCAATGACCGCTCATCAAATGGCTCCGGGAGTATTGCCGCAACCGCAAAAAGCTCCACCTATCGGCAATCAATCGTGGAAGAGTAACGAAGCACGCAGACCAAAGACGTACAATTGTACAGCATGCAACAAGTGGTTTACCAGTTCCGGGCATTTGAAGCGACATTACAACACAACGTTGCACAAAAATGCAGTTAAACAGAGTAATATGCCGGATCCAGCAAATATGCCGATCAGCGCGCATCATCATCCCAGCAGAGATCCAAATTTGGGACATGGTGGAAGAGGCGGCGGAGCATCAAGATCACCAGAGTTATCAACTTCGGGGAGTCCCCCAAACTTGATGGCAGGTCCCTCGGGCGAGGCGGCGAGGGGCCTGCTCAACACGCCAACCAATCTCTACACCACCAGCAATTCCAGCAACGGCAGCAACAGCAACAGCAGCGACTCTTCTCCGGTGATCCTNCAGCAGCAGCAGCAGCAGCTACCGGTGTCGTCGGCTTCAACGGTCCACATGGGCTCCACAATGGTGGGTCTCAATTCACCCGTCCCGTCGCCAATGGGCTCCCATCCGCAGCACCATCAGCATCATCACCATCAACAAATGGGTTCGTCGTCCCCCCAGTTGGTACAGCATCCGCTATCAATAGGTTCGCCGTCCCAACTGGTGGTCCACCATCCCATGAGTTCGCCCATGTCCCCCATGCAACCACCGCCCCCTCCTCAACATCTGAGTTCACCTTCGCCAATGGGATCCCTCCATCATCATCATCTGCACAACCAACACCACGACAACCACCATCATCAGCAATCGCCCCACCACCACCACCACCACCACCACCA
>JBAJMU010000012.1:4275248-4310802 GCA_037952995.1 Hyposoter didymator | reverse complement strand
CGGGTGTACCGTCAATGATTTCACCACCGATGGGGGGTACTTCGATGCCTCATCAGCCGTACCCAAACGCCTTGCCCCCCCACGTTACAATTACTACCAGCATCCCGGGCCTGCTGGAGTCTATCACCAACCAGCTAACTACTATTGGTAATGAGATTCCGCAAGAGTCGCATCACCAACAAGACCAGCAGTCGCAGCATCAAGAGCAGCAGCAGAACCAGGACCTAACATTACCGGGTTTCGGGACCTTCAGTAATCATCAGAGGCCAATGTCCAACTTTGTACAGTTTGGCATTACCGACTACCTCGAAGGTCACAACGAACCGCAGGCAGTCAACGTGGGGGGGCTAAGCCCAGAGGGTATTATACCTCAGGACGGATCGTCTTTCGTAACCTCTAACGCGAATTACGATAATTATGGAAATTCACCGCCAAGATACGAGTCACTGACGAGCATGGAGATCGATGTACCTTCCCATCCCAACAACATCGAAATGGAACAGCAACAGCATCTTCGTGTCGATGAGCTTGAGCAAATAAACGACGCTCCAAAATCGCAAATTGCGACCAACGAGCAACAACGCCCGATCGAAACCAACAACAACGTTCCACAGCGACAAGGAAAAGAGGAAATCAATCCAAATATCGTTAAACGATATCGACACACTCCTAGTGACAAAAAAAAGACGAACGGTGTCATTACGAAGGAGCATCAAGTTACCAGCACCAATACCGGCTCTCACTACATATCCCAGGAAGGTTTTCACAAGTGCATCGAGTGCAACAAGCTCTTCAACAAAGCTTGTTACTTGACGCAACACAATAAAAGCTTCCACTCTGGTGACAAGCCCTTCAAATGCAATCAATGCGGTAAACGCTTCCCTCTCGAGTATCTACATGCGGAGCATCTTCAGAAACACGCCGGCGACAAACCGTACAAGTGTGAGATATGTCCCAAACAGTTCAACCATAAAACAGACCTCAGAAGGCACATGTGCCTACACACTGGCGAAAAGCCGTACGCCTGTGATAATTGCGGCAAGGGTTTCATCAGGAAGGATCACATGATGAAGCATCTCGACAGGCACAAGAAGAAACCTGTCAATCATCACAATTTGCACCTAAGAGCGTAATCCAAGATTCGGCCATTGGGTGAAAAACTCTTAATTATCATTTTAAACACTCCCTCCAAAAAATATCGATAAATGCATTCCTTGCGCGATCCAATTGTATTTTTTTTTAACTATAAATCATTTTAAAGGATTCCACAAAGAGGACGAAGCGACTTTGAGCCAATTTAACGTCACGGATTGCAATGTGTTTGTCGGATCGTAAAAATAGTTTTTCTCAGGGAGAAAAAACCACGAAATCTCAGTCTCTCTTTCCTCATTCATTTTTCTCTAACATTTATTCGCCCCAAATTTTTACAAGTTATGCCGAGGGCATTTGTACGTTTTGTCAAAACTTTTCCAACTGCATGTCGAGTACTCGAAGGGAAATTATTCTCCCAAATAGAAAAATGTTTGGGAAAAGAGAGACAAAGATAAAAAGAGAGCTGTTGCTTTTATTGCTCAACGATATTTATTTCGTAATGGCTGGCACCTTGCTGGGTAGCACAAAAAAAAATTGGGCAAGGTGGGGGAGACCAGAATCGTAAGATATTTTCTGCTTCCTGTCTGAAAAAAAAAAAAAAAAAAACAAGAAAAAAACGAGTTCGATTTTTGTACCGTGTCCAGTAGCTCATCGGGGATCTTCGGCTAGTTGCCAAATGTTTCATTTTCTCGAAGTTCAAAAATTGAAATCCCCAGAAAATCGTGATTTTCGTAGTCGATCAAATAATTCAAAAAAAAAACAAAAAAAATCTAAAGCTCGACTCTGCAAATCGCGAATTGTTTGTTAAAGTCCTTTCTTAGTTTCTGGCCCCCGCCGCGAGCCATTTAGTCGCGCGAATTGCGAATCGAGTCGTTGATAAGACGACCAACTATTTTAATGAATAAAGAAGAGATTTCAAACCTTGGAAGCTTATCAATTGTACAAAAAACTTAAAATCTAGAGCCACATTATTATTATTATTATTAAAATTATTTTAAACCATGTCTACGACATCGTCAAAGGCTTGAGCCGGGGTTTCCCACGGCCCAGACATTCGTGGGTGCTGTCTCAGCGATCCAAATCAATTTGCAGTTCCCACTCACACACACATGTGATTATTATTATTATTATTATTCATATTATTAATATTATTATCATTATTATTGTATTAAGTATTGTAACTATTGAGTTGATGTGATCGATTAGAAAATGATTGCGGAACTTGTCCACGATGCTCGTATTTTATAGCGTATGTCATACAAGATGTATATATCGAAGGAAATTCAAAAAAGAGATCGAGACATCATTTTTTTTCTGTTTTTTTTTTTCAAGGAGGAAAAAAAATGATAAAAAATATTAAAATGCTTAGGAAACTTGCTGCGTTGATGGGAAAATATTAAGTTAAATGTTCGGGCGATAAAAATTGTTTTTCCACTTGCAAGCAAATTTTTTTTTTCGATAAACATGTCACGCAGTCGCTCCAGGACTCTCGATCTCTTTTTTGCAACAATTATTCCTTCATCTTCGTTTTTTCCTTCTGCTCTGATAAGACGCAGCCTAAAGTTTAGGGCACGCCCATTCCACCAAGCAACATTTTACGTATGACTATATTATCAAGTTTGAGTGATATTTGTACAGATATACGACACACACACACACACACAAACACACACGTACACACGTACACACGAACACAGGAATGAGAGCTTTTAATACGGAGCCCGTTTAAATTTCTTCGAGGGTTGTTCGCACTCGATCATTAATGTTTTAGCTGCTCTTGCCAAATGCGAGCAAAAGTGTCAATTTTTTTTTTCTTCTTTTTTGTTGATCGTTGATTTATTGAATTGTCAAATTTGCGCATTAATTGTTTCTGTTCCGAAGTAAAGAAGAAGAACTGTGTTGTGTTTTATCGGCAGAGCTTCGTTGCTCTGCTTTGTCTCGTTGTTGTTTGAAGAAAGAAAATGAATAATAATTGGTTGCTCTTAGAAAAATCGTTTTCACCAGTTCTGTTTTCATGATTATTCTCGTTTGAGCCTCAAGAAATGTTTTACCTTCGTCCCAATTATTCCGATACTACACTCCACACTTAAATCACTGATGTATGCATGTATGTGTAAATTCATATATATATACATATCGTGTATTTATTTACATATATACATATGGACGAAAAAATCTAAATATACATATATAGATATATAAGAATGCGACGAGGTCTCTGACAATTTTTGTACATACATTATAGTTGTTAATAAACCGATGACTCATAATATAGCCTCTTGCCATCTAAAACTACGTAAATATCCCAGAACAGACTACCTCAGAGTTCAGGAATTATCGATGAAAGCGAAATGATGTTGATGACGACGTGAATTATAAAGCCAATGCAATAATAATATTGTTAAAGTACAGAGTTTATTGTCCGGACGTTGGGCATTAATTTACATTATTCCTCCATTTTATCGTTTTATAAAAACGAATCCTTCATTTTTTTTTTATTTTTTTTACAATTTGCTGCTTTTTTTTGGATAAAAAAAAATATTGAATATGCAGATTCACGGATTAATGGAAGAGAAATGTTTATATGTGTATAAATATCGAATCATATCCCAGGGTAAATAATTATTCACTGTTATCGACGACCTATAGAATTTTAAATAATTTCGCATCGTCCGGCAATAAACTCAATTAATGCGAAATAATGAGAGATGAAAAAAAATCTAATATAAATAGATCAACGTACATTAGAGACATATCAAACAGTATTACTGTCTACTCAGTTAATATAGTTAATGAAAATGATAAAACACGAGACGATCATCGATCATACATATTTTTACTTCCATATCACGTAATCAAACCGCAAATGAGCGTTTTTTTGTTTTTTTTCTTATAAAAAACGAGATGATATCGTGTCAAAGGGCATTTTACTGTGCGAAGCAATCTTAATTAGGAGAAATATTGAATAAAGTCAGGATTTATGACTCGGGCATTCCTTCGGTACGAATGGCCAGAAATAAAAAATAATAAAAAATTAAATATTTAACAAAAAAAATAATAAATATAGAGAGTATAAAAAAAAAGCTCATGGCCCAAAAGCGTTTCGGCCTCGCACAACAAAGACACTCGTGTGCGCTCAGTGATTCGTTGCGACCATTCGTACTCGTATTAATTATCGACACACACACCGAACCCACATGTGTGTGCGTTTTAATATTTATAAACCTCAAAGACCAAGCTGTCTGTGGTCTGTGCCAAACTGTACGTTTCCTTTTTTATTTTTTTTCTTGTAATCGACGTATTTTTCATGTCTCATTTTTTTTCTTTCTTTTTTTTTTTTTATCCGCTGATTAAAAATGTTGATGCGAAAGATCGATACTGCCTCGAGACCGTACGATGAAAAATTCTTATTCACTTGTGCCATAAATGATGAAAAAAAAATAAATAAAAATAAAAAACAAAAAAACTTACGAACAAAATGAAAAACAACTATATATACGAATAATGTTTGTCTGGTGCATTACCAGGCTCGTGCTTTTTGCACTCACACTTTTACTTTCTTGTTCCATTTGCCATTTAATAATTGGATTATTATTTTATAACGACACGTGGTTTCTGTTCCTGTATTAACGCCGTTGTTCGACGAAATATGAGAAAGACGATAACTATGACGAAGATAATTATACGACCTGTATTATTTTATATTAATTCTGTTTTTATAAATATATTTTATTTCAACAACACGAACAACAAAGCAGTTTATTTTTATTTATTCTTTCCACAGCCTTATCGTATGATTTTAAAATTTACTCTCGTTTAAAAAGTTTTTCGAAATTTTGACAAATCTCTTTTTTTTCTCACGAGACGATTTTTTTTTTGAAAATTAAAATTTGACGAAATTTTTTTTTCTGGTTCGATCATGGGCATTAAATAAATCGATCGAATTGTGCAGAAGGTCGCGGTCAAATATTACGGTACAGTGTATTATTATTAATCGAGAAATTGTACGCTGTAATTAAAAAATAATTATCTCCTCACTCCGCGGAGATAAATTTGGGCATTCCTTAAATTTAGAAAATTGTTAAATATGCTCGATTGGAGGAAGAAAAAATAGAGCTTCGTATCGACGATAAACGCATTATTTGCGAGCGAAAAAAAATAAAATAAAACACAAATGAGAGAAAAATAATAATTACGAGTTTTCTCGATCGTTGTGCTCGTTGTTTTCATTTTATTCTCTCTATTTCGAGTATCAAACGCTCATCATCATTCTCATTATTATTATTATTAGCTTTAGGCAACATCTACCTGATGACGAAGCAATATTGAGCGATTTATCTCGAAGAATCGATGCGAGAGATTAAAGAATTGCAAGAGGCTGAGGAAGACAAACTCGAGGGAGAAGAAAGAGATTGACGATAGTACGACGTTGAGTGTGATTGCCTGCAACGTTCCACGCGTCATCGCGTTCATTTTCCACCATTTTTCTTACGATACTTTGTAAAAAAAACAATTCTTTCTTTTTTTATTCGATTTTTTGGTAGTAAACGAGAAAAAAATATTTCTATATAAAAAAAAATATGAATAAATTTTAGGATTATGAACGAGTGAGAGAAAAATAAGAATCAACGAGTAAGTGCGCCACGATTTTGTGTATTTATATTACGATCAACGTTTGTTATTCTCTCAAATTAATTCGAAATCGAAATGAAAAAAAAAAATTAAGAAAAAAATGCTCAGTCCGAAAAATCTTAATGAAAAAAACCCAAACCGAATTTTTTCAATAAAATGGTCAATTCACGAGAATCTACGACGACACCTCGAACGTTGGTAATCGTTAGAAACAAGCCAATAAATAAATCGAATTTTTGCAGTTTTTTCAATCGCGAGCATTCGACGAAATTTCATTGCGAATCCACTTGAAAATTAGTAGCTAGGCATAAATTCGACTTTAACTGATCGAGCTAAAAGTTTAAGATTATATTTCACGAGGAGAACGAGATATTTGATGGCGCCAAAAGTGCGTCGATTAATTATTACTTAGACTAGTTAAATTAGAGGTGAAAAACAGGACGAAGAAAAAAAGGAAATAAATTTGCCCACGTCGAGTAAATAATGACGAAAAAAATATAAACGACGAATCGAAATTAATTTCTACATGCAACTTGTCAAAATTCTTCTCCATCGATTAAACGACAAAACTCACACGAAGACGCAGCGACGAGTGAAAAATTATTATACGACGATTTAAAAAAATGATTTTCGTTCGATTCTTCGATTTTATAAATTCGCGTCAAATGTTGACGCGAAATATGCGACCATTACGATGAGACAAAAATAATAAATAAAGACGGAACAAGCTCACTGCCGCCACGAGACGAGAAAACGCGATCCGAACGGAATATTAAGTAATAATTAATTTAACAAAAATAATAATAATGACAGTAACGAATAAGAAATAATTGAAGAAAAAAAAAGAAAAAACAAACAGAACAAGAAAAACGAAAGATTAAAATATATCGATTAAATATGAAATAATACATTTGTGAACTATGTATTTTGACGATGCCATACACAAGTACCTCATGATGCAAAACACATGTACAAATGTTCATACGATTTCAGAATTATAGCTAATTAATAAATAATAAATATCCGAATAAATTTTACCATTTATTTCGCAAATCGATCGCCTTCCCGATCCTCCACGTCCTCTCATCCCTTTTTTTCCCAAGTACGAGAGAAAAGTTGGGCGCGCAAACAGCTGCCGAATCTCAAACGACGGTCCTCGCTCCTCGCCACCGCGACAATGAATCGTAAATAAAAAACTGAGAGCAGAAAAAAAAACGCAACAACATACACGCACCACGTGAGACTCGTGAAGTTTATTACTCGCGGCTCTTCTCGAATCCGGGCCGCATCCTGTGATAAATAGCGAGATTACGAGTTTCTGTTTGTCGGCCAATGAACGCTCCTCAATCCTCTCTCTCTCGCTCTCGCGCTCTGTTCCTCTGCGTAGACCATATGTTCCCTCAAGGCTGTGGGACCGGGCCCGTACTCATCCAAAACGTATGGACCACGACCGTGTCCCGAAACGTGGAATACAATCTTTCTTTGTTTAACTGATTGTCGCGTTGCATGCTGCCGATGTATTTCGCGATATTTCTTCAAAATTTTCATCACTAATTTCCAACTATCGGAAAATTTCATTTAAAAATTGAAATTCGTTAAAAAAATTCGGTTTTCTGTGAATTTTTATAAAAAATACAATAATTAACAAATTTTCAAGTTTCTTTCCTCCATTTTTCCGAAAATCAAACACTTCGTGATAAAATTATAAAAAATACAATTTCTTAATCGATTTCTTGGTTATTGATCGATTTTTCTCGCGCCACGTCGACATTTTGCCTTAAATTTAATTTTAATTTAAAAAAAACAATAATCAACAAATTTTCGAGTTTTTTTTCCTCCATTTTTCCGAAAATCAAACTCTTTGTGATAAAATTATAAAAAATACAATTTCTTAATCGATTTCTTGGTTATTAATCGATTTTTCTCGCGCCACGTCGACATTTTGCCTTAAATTTAATTTTAATTTAAAAAAAAACAATAATCAACAAATTTTCGAGTTTTTTTTCCTCCATTTTTCCGAAAATCAAACTCTTTGTGATAAAATTATAAAAAATACAATTTCTCAATCGATTTCTTGGTTATTAATCGATTTTTCTCGCCACGTCGACATTTAGCCATAAATTTTGTCAAAAAAAAAATAGCAATCCGTGTAAAAATTCTTTGTGGCCTAAATTTTCATAAAAAATCCACCAACAAATTTTCAATCTCGTTTTTTCTGCTTATTTTTCCAAAAATCAATAAATTACTTTCTCATCGATCGATTTTTCTCCTCACGTCGATATTTTGCCATAAATTTCCCTCGGCTGCTGAGATTTTAATTCAGCAAGGTGTGAAGTTTTAACGAGCGATTTGGAGTGCGAAATAAATCACGAAGTTTCGATGATATTACAGAAAAAAAAAGAAAAAAAATAATAGGATTCCGATGACCTGTGCTGTCCCCCGTATAAATATGAAACGCGAAAACTGAGTATATTGGGGTGCTGCTGCGGGTTCTCGCTGATTTCCGTTAATATCTGGACCCCCGCAGTTTTACAGACTCGTGCACACAAGAGCCGCGAGCAGGCGAAAGCTTAGGCTCGCTCTTCTCTCGGATCCTGTCATCGATGCGTATCCGAGCTTTTCCCACACCAAAGACAGCTGTCGTAATGAGTTGCATCCTCACGTTTTTCTCCCCTTCGTTCGTTCTCTCTGTGTATCCAGCACATTATATAAACGGATGTTGGCATCTCGCGGAGTCTGCTTGTGCGCGCATTTACACGAAATCCTTGATATATACGTGACAATGCAACTTTCGTAACATCTTCGTGCCTTCGGACTTGCCAACGCGCGGATCATCATCTCGAGACCCTGAGAGATGCAAAAAANAAAAAAAAAAACAAAAAAAATCATGAATGGAATTTTTTTTTTCACTTTCGAGTGATTCGGTAAAATAATTCTCGTTGCATTGAATGTTCGAGAGGAAAGAACAAAGCTTCGTTATGTTATGGAGACAAAAATCAATAAAACTGAAATTAATTATTGCAATTAATAAAAAAAAAAAATAAATAAAAAAAATCGTGAATGATTTTTTTTTTCATTTTCAAGTGATTCGGTAAAAGAATTCTCGTTGCATTGAATATTCAAGAGGAAAGAACAAAGCTTCGTTATGTTATCGAGACAAAAATCAATAAAACTGAAATTAATTATTTTAATTAATAAAAAAAAAACAAAAAAAAATCGTGAATGAAATTTTTTTTTCTTCACTTTCAAGTGATTCGGTAAAATAATTCTCGTTGCATTGAATATTCAAGAGGAAAGAACGAAGCTTCGTTATGTTATGGAGACGAAAATCAATAAAACTGAAATTAATTATTTTAATTAATAAAAAAAAAAAAATCGTGAATGATTTTTTTTTTTCACTTTCAAGTGATTCGGTAAAAGAATTCTCGTTGCATTGAATATTCGAGAGGAAATAACAAAGCTTCGTTATGTTATGAAAATCAATAAAACCAAAATTAATTATTTAAATAAATTGAAAAAAAAATTAAACACATCGACGTATAATCGTGAAAAAAAAAATCTCAGTGACTCAGAAAAAGTCGCAATGAATCAATTTGGCAAGAATAAGCGACTATATTTCAATTTCGACAAATCGTCGTTCCCCTTGCAGCAGCAAATGAATGGGGTGAAGACGTTCAGCGTAAAAGTTTCCGAATATCTCGAGACCCTTGGTTTTCGGGTCCGTGCGAATCGCGAGGGTAGGAAATGCCGCAAACTTCTTATATAGCTGCGCTCTCTTTCTTCGAGTCTTTAAACCCCATAACTCATAAGGGGAGCAGGCGACAAAGGTGAGGCAGGTCGTGAGCATAAGGAAAGTTCAAGAGTATATATCTAGAGCTCGAAAAACTTTGTCCCGAACTTTATGTATCTGGCTATACGGATCTGTTACGTTAACATGCTCCCAAGAATGTGAGGAAATGAAAATCGAGCTGAAAAACACGATCGAGAGTTGTATAGCGAGTATACGATCAAGTTCATCTTTACGTTCAACTATTTCCCATAAATTTTTTCTTCAAATACTCCATGGGGAATTTATTATATTCTCAAAGAAGCTTTGACACATATTTTTCCACCCACGGAGTCACGCCGCAGTGTCTAGAAAATGTCTGTGTCTAGAAATTTTCGTTTCAAACATTTTTCATGTGATTTTGCAAAAATTCTTTCGGAACCCCATAAAAACCCCATGGATTTAAAATGACTCCGAAATTCTTTGATTTTTCCAATTTTCTAAAGAGATATTTCGCAAAAACTTTCATGGTGCACCATAAAAACCCCATGGAATGTCAATAACTCCGAAATTCTTCGATTTTTGCTATTAATCGAATTTTTCATCCAATTCCCATACAATTTTGTAAAAACTGTCGCGACGCACCATAAAAACCCCATAGAGTGTCAAAAACTCCGAAATTCTTCGATTTTTGCAACGCATCCAATTTTTTCATGAGACTTTGCAAAAATAACTTTCACGGTGCACCATAAAAACCCCATAAATGGCAGTAACTCCGAAATTCTTCGATTTTGGTAATTAATCGAATTTTTCATCCAAATTTCCATGCAATTTTGCAAAAACTGTCGCGACGCACCATAAAAACCCCATGGATTAAAAAAAACTTGAAAATTTTTCCATTTTTCCAATTAATTCGATTTTTCCCATAAAAAATCGTACGCATGAGAATTGATAAATGTACAATGACTGGTACATCGAGTCTGTGTGTATAAAGGATGCTCCTGCCAAGGAAGGCAGCCAGGCAAGCAGCCTCGGTACGCATAGCTATAGTGCACCATATTACGGTGCGTCTGATGTTTCGGCGATGCTCTCGAGAAGAACCAGGTGCATCGACAGAGCCTGGGAAGCGCAAACTCTCTCGTAGCGAGATCTCGACGGATCTCGGAGCGCGGCAGATGCTCGGCCAGAGCATTAATGTATACACACACACGGGGAAAAACGTATATACATCGATATATACACACGAGGAAACTATACCGAAAAGATATCGAGCCAGAGAGAGGGCGAAAGCCACACAGAAAGAAAAACAGCGCAGCAGGGAAATGCGTGTATACAGAGAAGCGCTGCTAAAGTCTCTCGCGCTGCTCGCTGTGCATCCGTCGCTCTTGTTTGTCTATAATACACGCGGCGGTGGAATGAGAATAGAGAAAAGATTAAGAGGTCGGTGCATCGGTCCGAATCTCCGCACCAGTTGGTACGAACCATCTCTCTCGTTTGGGAAGCTGCGCACTCGCATCTTCTTCACGGATAAGCGATCTCGGAAAATTTCTATGCACGTCTTTCCAATTTTTTGGCTCGTATCACAAGCGCGTTCACTCCGCTCTCTCGAAAAACTTTGACGTGATTTTTTTTTCAAAATAAACAAAAAATAAAAAAAATTTACCCGAAGATTTCGAAGCGCGGTGAATTTTTTTTCATCAATCGAGAGTTCATCGACGCGGTCGATAAACTCTCGATTCCGCGTCGTAGCGAGAAAGTGTAAACGAGCTAAAAAATGTAACGAGAACCCTTTTACCGTGTGATCCCGACGGTGCGACGACGAGCAGGCCGCCGCGTGGGGATCGCTCGCACGCTGCGAAGCTCCGAGGAAAAGGCTCGGGTGGGTGGGCGCGATCCTGTACAGCCAAGGCGCATTAGTAAAAACGTGCGATATTGTCTGACTCAACAGGTTGCTGTACTCCTTCGCTCTGCACCCTTCCATATCCTCCTCCTCCTCCTCCTCCTCCGACCAGCCATACCGCGGCCCTCCTGCCACCCTTGCGACTTGGCGAACCAGCACTGTACTCATTTCTCGTATTAAGGACGGTGCATGCTAAATTTTCTATCGATAGGATTCCTTTAAATTTGCTTAAGAACTTTCACAACGTTGAAATCGGGATATTTATTTATAAATTTTTCATTACGAACAGTAACTTTGAAAAATTGAATAAATTTTTTGAAAATCGAATAAAATAGAATAAAAATTTGTAAATTAGAATAAAATCGAATGCAAATTTATAAATTCGCATAATTTAGAATAAAAATTCCAAAAATCAATCAAAATAGAATAAAAATTTGTTAATTAAAATAAAATCGAATACAAATTTATAAATTCAAATAATTTCGAATAAAAATTCCAAAAATCAAATAAAATGGAATAAAAATTTGTAAAATAAAAGAAAATAGAATAAAAATTTATAAATTCGAATAATTTAGAATAAAAATTCCAAAAATCAAATAATATGGAATAAAAATTTGTAAAATAAAAGAAAATAGAACACAAATTTATAAATTCAAATAATTTAGAATAAAAATTCCAAAAATCAAATAAAATGGAATGAAAATTTGTAAAATAAAAGAAAATAGAATGCAAATTCATAAATTCAAATAATTTAGAATAAAAATTCCAAAAATCGAATAAAATGGAATAGAAATTCAAAAAATCAAACAAAATAGAATGAAAAATCCAAAAAATCAGATAAAATAGAATAAAAATTCAGAAAATCAAATATTAATTCCCAAAAATCACAATTTTCATAACTTTCTCATAAGAGCGCGTGTTGAAAGAAAAATCATAATCAGCTGCGTCGTAAAAATGCTTAGGGACAAGTTTTCAAGTCGAGATGAAGATTTTCCAACAACAGTCGAGCGTAAATACAGGTTTGGTCCAGATTTCGTCCGTCTGGTTCGAGCACAAAACTCGAGTTTCTCGAACACGTGAGTCTCTTCCATAGTATTGAGCCTTTGGGTTAATACACAAGCTCGCGGGGAAATACCCAGCGTGTGTGTCGTGGAATAATGCACGAAAAATACAGAAGACTCGTCACGACGTCGCGTTGTGTGCGAAGCACGTGTGAATACAGAAGTGCATACGCAGCTACATATGTTCACGTTCTGTACTGCATTCAACCATTCCACACACACACCCACGAGGTTAAGGAGACTGTGCAGAGGCAAGAAACTTTGTGCTCGGTTTTGCTACCACGAGCACGTGTCAGTCTCCCATTTCAATAGCTTTCTGCTCTCGAATTCTACGATCCTTTGCACTACAAACTTCTCCAAGATTATTTTTTTTTTCAATATTTTTATTTCGATCCCCGCGATTGATAAAAAAAAATAAAAAATTATCACAAAATGGAGTTTTTTTTTCTTTACGTATTTTTCGAGCTTTTTTTTCTCCCAGAGGACGAAAATGTTTAACACGTTGTCGCAGGTCCTTGAGATAAAATGCAACGAGCAAAATTTAATGTTTCATCATCACGTTTCGTTGAGCAAGAAAAAAGAAAAAAAGAGGAACGCAATTTTGTCAGGGAACGCAGAGAGAGAAATACTTCCTGGTAACTCGAGAAGCTTCCCAAGAAAAAAGAGCGATTTTGGTCTCTCCTGGTTCTTGTTGTCTCGGAGCTCGTACAGAGCAACGTGACACATGAAACTTTTTCTTTGCTCTCGCGTCCCGGTCCATAGGGAAAGAGCAGACGAGGATGAGAACCATTAGCGTGTGCCTTTGAACCTGCGGAACGCGCGGTGTCCATGACGTACTTTCTCTTCGATTCTCTCTTCACAACGAATAAAAGGAAAATGCGTCGCTCCCGATCGAGTTTCTCTTCCTTCTCCCAGGATTTTATTTTTCCACGTTGCTCCTTCGTTCCTGCCTCGAGGACATCGAGTGCACTCTTCCGAATTTACCAACGCGCGATATTCATCGATATATTCCTGGCAACGCGTCGATACACACTTTCGCAACGATCTCGTGACTTTTCTCTTTTTCTCTCGTGGCTTTCGGCTCGGGAGGTGAATACAGTCGCGAAATATTTCTTCCGAGACGTTCAGAATTCGGTTAAATATCGAGCAGATTGTCAGAAAGTTGACCTGCTCGTTTTATCGACGAAAAAAAAAAAAGAAAAAAATCACAAATTTTGGCAGTTAACGGAAACGCGTATAAAAAATTGCAATCTTTTTTCTTTCAATCCGACGGACCGTAACGATTTTTTTCCTATACCCACAGAATTGCGGAAAGGGTTGAAAAAAAATTCGTGATATTTCAAACTCATTAACAGAGACTTTCTCAGGGTAAAAAAAAATAAATCTTTTATTCCGCAGCTCAAAGTGACAGTCTCCAGAATTTTTGAAACCCTTCATCATTTTTTTTTCTTCCCGTCGCATCAGAGGCTGAGAAGGAATGTGTGGGAAAGGGTTTAGAGTTGTTAACCCTTTACCTGATTTCGAGGATTTTGGGAGCACGAAAGTTGGTCTCGATATTTATTCGATACGCACATGACGACTCGGTCACGATCTCTAATTCTCGCCAAAAGTGTATTCAACCCTTTTCAGGCTCCATCGATCTTCGTCCCCGCCGCAGAGAGTCTCCGAAAGTTTGAAACTACCCCTCGCAGGGCGCGGATACCTGTGGCTCTCGCGCGCACTAACCCTTTCGCGTAATTTATACTTTTTCGATGATAAATAACACGCAACGCCATGGGGTCCGGAGAGGCAAGAAAAAAAGGTAAAAAAAGGCTCGATAATATCTGCCAATGTTCAATCCGTAAAAGCGTGAAAATTTGCGACAAACGTGACAGCCGTTATCCTCCCTTTCGTCCCCCAGCTCTGTCCCGCCATCAGCCCCCACCCCTCGGTCTCTTCTTTCCTCCGTGCCCTTCGCTCCTTTATTTTGTTTTCTTTTTTTTTTTTACCTAACCAACTCTTGCCTTTGCACCCTTCGTTCCCACGGAATCCTTTCGAGCTTTTCCCGAAATACGTTCAGCCAGATCGCCGGAAGAGCCCTTTTTGTAAATATCGTGCATGCGCCACGTATAGGACGCTCTCGCGCGTGGAGGGTGCACTTTCGCGACCTGGTGGCATTTCTACGCGTTCGGGTTCCTTGGCTAAGGAAATCCGTTTCGAAAACACACTGCGAACATCCACGAGCATTGTCAGGGTCGAATTGATCGACGAAAACGACGATTGGAATGGAGAAACGAGTTTCAAACTAAAAAATCAAACAATTTTACGAGAAATCTTGATGGACGTGGAATTTCATTTCTTACATTCATTTCTTAATGAATTTTTAAATTTATTCAATTGAAAAAAACAAATACACATAAAAAATAAACAAAATAATATTGAATAAATCGAATAAATATAAAAAATCGAAAAAAAATCGAATGCTGATCCAGAAATTATTGAAATAATTATATTTTTCTCATTTGAATATTCAATATTCAATTTTTCAATTTTTTAAAATTTATTCAATGAAAAAAAATAAATGCACATAAAAAATAAACAAAAAAATATTAAATAAATCGATTAAATATAAAAAATCGAAAAAAATGGAATGCTGGTCCAGAAAATATTGAGATAATTTTATTTTTCTCAATTGAATATTGAATATTCAATTTTTCAATTTTTTTAAATTTATTTAATTAAAAAGAACAAATACACATAAAAAATAAACAAAAAAATGTTAAATAAATCGATTAAATATAGAAAATCGAAGAAAAATTGAATGCTGGTCCAGAAAATATTCAGATAATTTTATTTTTCTCGTTTGAATATTTAATATTCAATTTTTCAATCTTTTAAAATTCATTCAATTGAAAAAAATAAATACGCATGAAAAATAACGAAAAAAATATTAAATATAAATAAAAATCGATTAAAATCGATCGCATTTTGTTCAACTTTTCGTTGGCAGTTGGTGTGTATTGAACGGATGAATATAAACGTAGGATCCATAGATCCAACACGTTTATATATTCCTAGGAATAACCGAACCGGAAGGGGGTGTCAAGTTGGGCGGGACCGTAACGCAAGTGCACGCGAACGAGCGCGATCTCTCTATACGCTGGTTGCCTGTTTCTCATCGTGTGCTCATTCACGAATGAGGAAAAGCGCGCTGCTTTCTCCTGCTTCGGTCTTGATGGCCTCACGGGGTTGAAACGCTGCGCTACCCTCGTAAAGGATCTCTATGAACAGGAAATACTATACCAACACTGAACGGCATCAAAACGACCCACATCCCAACGTCCCAACTCTCGATACGCTTTGCTCCTCCACACCGAGACACACAATTACACAAAATACATCAAGACATATCCATAAAAACGTATTTCCGGCCTTAACGAGAGAATCCTCGCGCGCATCGAGTCCTGGGAATGTAGATTTTCATTAAACCTTTTCTTTCATCCATATCCTTGCGCATTCGTCCTTGAGAAAAAACGGTGACAAAAAGTCGATCAAACTTGGACGCCCAAATGAATTTTTATTAATTTATATTCAAAATTTTCAATTATTTATTTATTTATTATTATTTATTATTATGTAATTATTATTTAATTATTATTTAATTATTATTTAATTATTATTTAATTATTATTTAATTATTATTTAATTATTATTTAGTTATTATTTAATAATTAATTATTAAATTATTAATTATCTGATTATTAAATAATAATCAGATTATTATTTAAATTATTTATTAAAAATTTGAAAATATGATCGACTAAACGTTTGTTTTGAAAAATGACGAAAAATTTGTCATTCCGATTCTTAATTTTGTTGACATTTTCGTCAAAATTAAAAAATGTCGTCAAAATAACGAAAATTTTGAAATTATCAAAAAATATTTAGTTTTTCGTGTCGAATAAAATATCCACGATTTTTGACCGAATTTTATTTTCACTCCATCATTTTTATTAATCCTCCGTTATAAGCGTAATGTATGGGTTGCCCATGTGGGCGTTGAGAAATCGCAGGGTTCCGCGATGCTACCTGCTGCTGCTGCTGCTGCTGCTGTATCGTGCGTAGAATTCTTGGCTCGCAGGTGTGGCTAACATCCGTGCATCTTAACTGTCCTATACTCGCCGCAAGAGACACACCGACGATGCAACTACCTGTCGTCTGTGTACAGTATGATGTTGTCCACGGGACGAGAGCAAGACTCTTGCTATAGATATTGAAAGATCGCTGAATCAGGAGCAAGAGTCAGAGCAGACGATGACGAACGGACCTTCCCAAGGGTCTGAGGTTTATGTTAAGGAGCACCGAGTGTGCATTCATGCATGTTCGGGATTTCCACGTCACATTCGCCGCATTTCGAACTCAAAATTGTCTCCCTCGCCCTTGTAATTTCTCAATTTTTAAATATTCCCCATCCCGAAAAGTTGCCAATGACGAGTTTTCAAAATTTCAAAAAATTCCACCGACGATTCAAAAAAAAAAAAATGAAAAAATCGGAAATTTTTGAAAAAAAAATTCATTTTTTCGAAAAATAAAAAGAATCGATTTTTTTTACAGCATTTACGATACAAAAAAACATTCCACGCAACGTCAAGAATTGCGATCCATAAATGGGAGAAATAATTGTCCCGAAAAATCCCCAAAACCCTGTCCTTTTCCAATTCCTATGGGAAACCATGAAAATAATTCTTAAAAATAAGAAAAGCTTGGGGTTAAAAAATGATCAAGTGACTTTATAAAGATCGAAACCAAAATCGACAATTGAAAAAAAAAAAATCGATTTTTTTGTTTCAGAAAATTCGAAAATAATTTTTGTTTACATCCTCAGGATAAAAAAAAATGGAGGCAAAGTCGAGAATCGATCTGATCGAAAAGCAGGAAAAATGCTTCACCCTAAAACCTCGAAATCCTGAATTTTTCTCATTCCCATGGAAAACCATGAAAATTATTTTTACAAATATGAAAAGCATGGGGTTGCAAATGATTAAGTGACGTTAAATGCCCCATATGCTTGACTGGCGATACGTGTGCATATGGAGAGGAATGTAGTAGTGAATGTTGCTGCCCCACGCGTGAAGAGAACCTTTTTGTCACTACCGGTGCGCGCGGCAGAGTCCAGTCGCGTGCCGGACCGGAATCACGTTTTTTTTTCTTTTGCCTTTTTCCTTCTCGCTCTCTGCGCACCCGATGGGCAAGGATGACGTCGGTGGGGTATGCGCGCGTATTCAGGCTGCAGAACCATGGACAACCTGAGCGCGGAGGGTCATCCGAGGATTAACATGGACGGCCCCTGACACCCATGGATGAAATCCCATGTCCGCACCTTCCCACATAGAAATGTATTTGCTTGTGTGTTCGTAATCGGCCCCTGGCCGTTCTAAATAGGGCAGGAGCGCGTACAGGTGTCTTCCGGTTTATTCGGATCGTTGACGCTCGACAGGATTCACTTGTGCACGAGGATTCGGCACGGAGAATAATTTTTTTTCGGAGCAAATCGAGATTTTGATGGAAACGATCGAAAAAACGTTTTTTTTTTTTTAAATGAAGAAAATTTTGTCATTGCGGCAAGAAATATTCTAGACAGCCCCTAGAAATCGCAGGACCCTCGAGTTTTATTCGAATCGTTGACGCTGGAATTTTTTTTTTGAAAAAAATCGATATTTTGTTGAAAAAACGTTTTTTTTTTTCTCTTTGAAAAATGATAAAAATTTTGTCCTTGCAGAAAGAAATATTCTAGAAAACCCCTAGAAATCGCAGGACCCTCGAGTTTTATTCGAATCGTTGACGCAGGAATTTTTTTTCGGAAAAAAATCGATATTTTGTTGGATACGATCAAAAAAACGTTTTCCTTTTTTTTTTCTTTGAAAAATGATAAAAATTTTGTCATTGCAGCAAGAAATATTCCGGAAAGTCTCTGGAAATCACAGGACGCTCGAGGACGTGTCAAAAAAAGAGTTTTCTTGGTCTGAGAGTTTAGAAAGAGACGAAGGTGTGTAAACTTTACGATCGCAACGCGAAAGTAATATAGCAATGGTCCTTAATGTCTTCGTGGCTGTATCCTCGAACAATGAGAGAGAGGAAGAGCGACAAGTTTGGCAGTTCGTAGCGTAGCAAATAACTCGAAGGTACAGCCAATAAAATAATTTATCGTTTCAAACAAAAGGAAGCTTGGGGGCAGAATTTCCTACGAGCCAAATGGGCGTTCCGAAAAATCATAAATAGGACTTTTCTCGCATATAAAATTAACCTTCACAATTTGTACTCCCCGAGAGAGAGAGATGGAGAGGAAAAAGAAGACACAGCAGGGCTAATCGTTTGTTCTCTGTGTTTAGGAGCGAGCTAACGGGAAAAGCAAAACTGCGTCGATCAACCTTGCACATCGTTTTTCTTCCTTGTCGCTCCCTTCGTTCGGTTCCCCAGGACTATGTCGGCCATTTGCGTTAATTATTGCGGGTCAACGGTAATTTCAGTTAATTAAATACTGCGCAAGGAAACCCTTTGAAACTTACCGCCACGTTTCACCATTGCACGCCGAGTACCGCGTCTTCAATTTCCCACTGCGAGCAGCCCGATCACATCTGTGATGAAGAATTAAAAGTAACGAATAGCGGACGTAATAACGGACTTTTTTCCACATCGATCTCGAGTCTGAATCACATTCCGAAACTCGCAGCTGAATTTTCATTAAAAAATGCTGCAAAGCCCAGGTCCTTTGGCGCGTTACGTGAAAATCGAACAAAATCGCAAAAATTAGAAAATTTTAATAAATTATTAATAAATTATTGATTTGTAATTAATAATAAAATCGAGATCCATTTAATTTGTATTCGTGATCCAATTCATGTAAATAATAAAATTGGATTGATAATTATTTATTAATTAATAAATTTGAATAAAATTTGAAAATTGGGAGAAAAAGAATAGAAAAATGAGCTAAATTTTTCTGGGACTGCTGAAAATTTCGTTTCCTTTCGCATTTCACGTGAAAATCAAACAAAATCGCAAAAATTATAAAATTTTGATAAATTATTAATGAATTATTAATTTATAATTAATAATAAAATGAGATTTCATTCTTTTGGTAATCTAGTTCATGTAAATAATAAGATTGGATTGATAATTAATTATTAATTCATAAATTTCAATAAAATTTGAAAATTAGGAGAAAAAAAAACAAAAATTAGCTAAATTTTCGTGAAACTGCTGAAAATTTTGTTTCTTTCCGCATTACGTGAAAATTCAACAAAATCGCAACAACTATTGCCACCCATAAATAAATTATTGTAATTAATTTATTTTTAATAATAAAATTAATCAGAAATTTGAGAGAAAAAAAGAAAAATAATTAATTATTAATCCCTTGGCAACAAAAATGTCAAAAATCATTGGCATCCATTAACAAATTGTTATTATTAATAATAAAATAAGATTACATTAATAATGAACGATTAATTAGTAAATTAGAATAAAATTTAAAAAAATCGGAATAATTGAGAGACAAAAAAAAATGGAAAATTATTCATCTGTTTGCCAACAAATTAACAAACGCAACAAATCGAATTAAAATCCGCAAGCAAGAAAGAAAAATCCTCTCAACATTAATCTTTATCGATCCGCCTCCAATTAGCATCGCAACTGCATACGGTTATGTATTTTGATCAATATAGATCGTGGGCTCGAACAAGGTTCGCGATGAATAGGTTCTTCGTACATCCCACAGGTATAAAAAATAATAATAATAGCCACGAGGAAAGGACGAGGTGTAAAATGTGTGATTCCCGAGCACAGCTATTTGTCGTCCACACGTTATACTCGCTGTTCAGTTTTGCCTCTCGCTCTAGAATTTGTGGAGATTGTACTGGCGAGACCCTAAACGCAGCCTCCCCCTTCATCTCCCTTGCTCCATGCTCTCGAGAAATAACGATCATGAATCAAATCGCATTAGCTTCGCAGATGCATATTCATGGGAAACGTATGCGGGATTACACAGATTTCGTTGCGTTCCCGCCTACCGTATGTGCTGCTGCGCTACACGTTCTTATGGGTTTCCTCGCGATCGTGCATCGTCCTCGTCCACGTCGACGAAAAAGCTAAGCGATTTCGCACGGCCTGTGTTTCTAAACAATTGAAAAGAAAATTTCGTTGGAAATCCGAAAAATTGTGTCACTGCAGCAGGAAATATTCTGGAAAGTCTCTAAGGACGCAAATTTTTGTCGTTCCAATTCTAAATTTTGCTGACGATTCCGTTAGGAACGAAAAATACTGAAAAAATAACGAAAATCTTGAAATTTTCTTAAAATATTTAGTTTATCGTGTTCTGCAAAATGTCGACGATTTTTAACGAAATTTAATGCAAAGTTTATTCGAATAATCCGGAAATTCGAGAAAATCTTGGGAGTGCCTGGAAAATTTTAATCCTTTCGGAAACAAATCCCTGTATCTTGATCCTTCGCGAGGAACTTACTCGGTAAATCCTTTAGCTGCGAAAATCAAGCCCCAACTTATGGGACTGATGCATGTCCAGGTACAAATTGCCGCAGCGGAGAGTTTTTGTCTTTGCGGAAGTCTCCAGCCCTCGCGAGGGTGGATGGAAATGAAATTTTATTGTCCATTCTTTCGATATACTTTGTATGGTGAGCCGGAGCAGAAAAATGACATGGAACGATGGAAATCGATTGGAAGCTCCGCAAACATCGAATGTTGCACGATCGTGAAGTCTCGCTGTCTTCTCGGGCTTTCCAAAAGAGTTTCTTATGTCCTGGCAAATATATAGACTCTCGCGTTCTGCTGCTGTTTAAGCTCCACATTAGAAACATTGGCGTGAAGTTATTCAAGCATCAGCACGAGCGTCTTGGAAATTGTCTCGCGTGTGTCAAAGGCCAGAGCGTTTGATGCTCTCTACGCTCTGCCGATGAATGCAGGTTAGGGATTATTATGTGTATGGCGCGTGTGTGTCATCCGTGGAGAGCGAGCGGGACGACGACTCGGTCCCGAGAGCCACACATCGAATTTTTCATCATTTTTGTTTCCTCGCATAGAGGAAGCTGTGTGACGATGAATTTCTCTTTCCAGTTTCAACGTCAATGTTCTTGAAATATCCCAAAATATAGAAAAATCATTTACAGAAAAAATGTCCGGATGTGTGTACGTTCTGGGACTGCAAAATTCAAACGTTCATAACTCGAGAACGGTTCGAGCTACAGGGCTGCCTTTTCGCACAAATGTTAATCTATACGAGCTCTTCATTGTCTGAAATTTTTGTTTGAATTGCTAGAAAATTACGAATTCTATGGCATTTTGAAATTTTCAAAAAAAGCCTGTCGACGCTCTGGCTTCCGCAAATTTAAAGATTCATTACTAATTGTTTTTTTATACATAGAGTATCATAATAGGAAGGTTGGTGTTGAATTTGGAAAATATCGGTCGAACGGTTTAAATTTTATGATTTTTTGAATTTCCGAAAATCTGATTTTTTTGAAAAATCGTCCAACCGCTCTAATTTCTGCAAATTTTGTAAAATATTGTGTACAAGTCTGTACTTTCTCTTAACTTTCTAGAAAATTCGTCAAAATTATAAAATTTAAATGAAAATACGAAAAATGGTGCAAATTGATTCCTCAAGATGCTCTGCCTCATAGCCGCAGATTCCGTACGATCACCAGTTACGCGAACATTGTGTCAGCCATCGGATTATCCTCAGCTCCTCTTTCCTCTCCTCGCAGGCGAGGGCAGGAAGGTCCGACGGGGTTGAAACAACGATTTTAGTCTCGTGCTTCCTCGTCTTGCTCTGGCTTGCTCATGGCTCGCCACAGAGCAGGATTCTGGTCCTGCTCGGGACCATTCAAATGCAGATCTTATACAAACGGCATTATCATTATATATACGTAGCTATGAAGCGAGAAATAATAATGGAGAGGGAGAGCGAATAAACTGGGTAGAGGAAACGTCTGTCAATCCGCACAATCCCATCATTCGAGAATTATACACACGCGATAGAAACTCCAGAGACTCGAAACTCTCTCGATTGGACGATCCAACTTGTCGCTCCTCTATTTTCTATACGTGTCATCCGGAGGATACGTGCGTAGCTTAGTCAATTCAAAAGCGTCATTCCCAACCTCCGAACAATAAATACTTTGGCGATTGAAAAATTATGCAAATAGAAAAAAAAAATAGAAAAAAAAATCAATTTTCGTAATTTTTTTATCGACCATTTTTCAAACTTTGTTTTTTTTAATAATTTTGATCGTTTATTAGCGTTTTGCATTTATTTAATCGAAACGTGTGGATACAGGGGCTCGGTGCGAATTTTGCGAAACTGTAGAGACAGCCCCAAACTTGACGGAGCTTCCGGTGAAAGGGCAAACCCTCGAGAATGTGCACTGGTAATACGATTAGCCACAGGCCAACTGAGAATGGGGTAAACCGCCATTGTTCCGCCAGTTTTGCCAGTTAATTCTCTCAAGAATATTACATATTGCATTCGTGGCATGTTTCGAAGCGAGAATTGGCTTTTGATCGTTCAAAATCAATTCGATACTTTGTCGAACGTTTGTCGCCATTCAATTTGCTGATTTTTTCATTTTACTCAAATTCAACGATTGGATTCAATAAAGATGATCAAATTTTCATTGAATCTGTAAATTCAATAATTTAGTTAGAACATTTGCCGATTTTTTTTATTTTCTGCAATTTTTATTGAATTTTTTATAAATTTATGAAATTATTCGTAAATTTGTTGAATTTTATTCTAAAAATTTAATAAATGCGGGTGAATGAATTATTTAAATAAAATTTTGTTGATTTGTTTCCATTTTACTCAAATTCTTATAAAAATTATCGAATTCGATAAAATCGATTAAATTTTCATTAAAATCTATAAATTCAATAAATTTAATTAGAAAATTGGCCGATTTTTTAAATTTACTGCAATTTTTATTGAATTTTTTATAAATTTATGAAATTATTAATAAATTTGTTGAATTTTACTTTAAAAATTTAATGAATGCGTGAAATTATTCAAATTAAATTTTATTGATTTTCTCATTTTATTCAAATTCTTATTAAAACTATTGAATTCAATAAAATCGATTAAATTTTCATTAAAATCTATAAATTCAATAAATTTAAATAGAAAATTAGCCGATTTTTCAAATTTACTGCAATTTTTATTGAATTTTTTATAAAATTTATGAAATTATTAATAAATTCGTTGAATTTATTTTAAAAATTTAATGAATGCGCGTAAATAAATTATTCAAATAAAATTTTATTAATTTATTAATCGATTAATAAATTTTTTTGCTTGTTTTGTTTTTGGACAAAGTTTTTGTAACTTACTGTCCGTATCAGTTTAGTCGGTTCAGATATTTCGGGAAAATCCGTACAGCAAGAAAAATGAAAGGTTTGAAAAGCGCAAAGCGGCTGCCCGCTGTGCGCGTAGAACAATGATGAGCGAAGAAACGAAGCCGCCTGTCAGGCGATCGCACAGAGTTGAAGTATTTATGACCTGCACGTAAGAATTTGGAGTTTCTCTGCTCGTGACGAGTCCTCGCGCTTGGATAATCCAAAGGACGTATGTATTCGGTTGTTTCTTCTGCTCCGTAAGCAGCCCCGAGGATCGACTAATAATTTGGAAAGATCGAGGATGAGGAAAAAAAGGAAACGCGCTATCGGAAAATCGTGTTAGGCCGACGGTGCACGCCCATTGCGATGCTAATGAAGCGCCGCTCGTTAATGAATCCATCTGAACGAAGCAGAGGCCTGTATAGAGCGCAAACGCAGCTCCAAACTGTGGAAACTCAAGATTCCACAGACAGATAAACTCTCTGATAGATTTCTACGAGAAACTATTCAGATTTTCTCTCTCGCAGGATTCTCTGACAAGGAGCGTCATAGTTATCCCAAGATTACTACCAAACTTTCCCTTTTGTGAGAAAAGAGACACAATAACTCTTGAGCTATTTCTCATTCGGCAAAGTAGATCGAGAGTCAAATATTTTTCGTCTATTTTGCTCCCCGATGTGACGGTGACATTTTTTTTTTTCCAGCTTCAATGTCAATGTTCTAAAAATGTCCCAAAATATAGAAAAATCATATGGAGAAAAAATGGCTGGATGTGTGTATGTTCTGGGACTGCAAAATTCAAACGTTCATAACTCGAGAACGGTTCGAGCTACAGGGCTCCCCTTTCGCACAGATGTTAATCTATACGAGCTCTTCATTCTCTGAAATTTTTGTTTGAATTGCTAGAAAATTACGAATTCTATGGCATTTTGAAATTTTCAAAAAAAGCCTGTCGACGCTCTGGCTTCCGCAAATTTAAAGATTCATTACTAATTGTTTTTTTATACATAGAGTATCATAATAGGAAGGTTGGTATTAAATTTGGAAAATATCGGTTGAACGGTTTGAATTTTACGATTTTTCGAATTTTACGAAAATCTTAATTTTTTGAAAAATCGTCCAACGGCTCTAATTTTTTCAAATTTTGCAAAATATCGTGTACAAGTCTGTACTTTCTCTCCCCTTTTCTACAAAAGTCGTCAAAACCATATAATTTAAAGGGAAATACGAAAAAACGCTGAAAAAATTGTTTTTCGTCAATTTTTCGTTGATTGACAATTACGTAACCGGAAGTGAATTTTTCCAGACGACAGAATATTCGGGACAAGTTAATTTATCATTCTCGATGCCATGGCATTCATTTCGTTCAGATACATCAGGTTTTCCGATGCGTTTAGGGCGTTTGAAAAATCTGAAAAATACATCATTGTACAGTGTGTTGAACGTTCCGAGTAGCAGTTTCGCAGGAGTGCTTTGTGGAAAAGGTTCCTCGGCTTAAAGTCTCGCTAGCTCCTTTCTTCTCCAGCATTATTTCTCTCTCTCTCTCTGTCTCTCTAGCTGCTCGATGGATGATCCGTCTCGTTCCACTCCCTCTCCTTCGGGGCTGGACTACAAGACAGCGAGAGAGTTTTTCGTCCTTCCAACGTGGTATATGCCCCGGGCGAATTTCCGAACATTCACCACCCGCTGTGTCCGTTTTAACTTGCTTCACGTTCCACACAATAGCAGCTCGTTCTTCCTTCTCCTTGCGCCCCGCTCACTTTTACGCTTTCTTCCATCGGCGAGCGTTCCGCACGACAATCGCCATGGAAATCGTGACGGTTTTACTGTCGTTCACTAAATCCGATCCTGCTAAATATACTGCTCCTAGAGCAGGACGAAAAACTTGTGAAAGAGAAAGAAAACGAAAGATAGAATCTCTGCGCGCATTTACACACTGGCTCTTGGAGAGCTCTCTGCTGCGTCTAAGCTTTTCCAGCGACCGGAACATGCACGAATTTTCTCGGTAATATAACGACGGTCAACGCTAGCGTCGTAAATTCGTTTCGCAGCGTACACGCAAACTTTCTCATTATTTTTACTCCTCCACTTATACCTTGGCACTATTTTTTCGCGCCCTCCCACGCACTTGGATGTGCATTGAGGATAACAAAGTATTTCCAAAGTTTGCAAGACTTTGCTGCGTCGATTTGGGGAATAGTCGTCGAGTGCGTGGAGCATCGTAATTTTTTGGTAACTTTTTCGACCTGGGGAGACTGATAAGGAGCTTGGAACCAGGACGCGGGTCCTGGATCCTCGAAGGATTCGAATTTTCTTACGAAAACCATAGATTCATGGTGGAGTGACGTTTTCCACATTTTTCGAAGGGAGTTTTGCAAGATTCGTTCATTTACAGGTTGGTGGTCGAGTCCTGAGGACTTGGTGGCGATGCAGTAGCCAGGAGACCAAGTTTTCTCGAACGGCATTGGGTAACGTTGCCTCCTCCAGGTCCGGAGCCTCGGCAGGTTGTTCCGATGATGTCAGTAGGTCGACGATCCACTCCAAAAGCTCAGAAGGACTTTGCTCGCATATGGAATTTTACGAAACTCGTCCAAGGGTCACTTCGACCTCCCGAGGGCCTCGAGGATGTTACGAGGAAGTCTGGACGAGTCCTTTTTACCTCACGATCAGTTGATAAAATAATTTTGATAATTCGCAGCTTTTTTGTGCAGAATTTTGAGCCAAGAACGTTGGACTCGGGCCAGGCTATGAAGAGCGAGGGATTGTTTTCGTTGACGTTGAATTATTTGGTTTCTCATTTTCGTGCCCTGCGTGGAATCGAAATAATGCTTCACTCCCGCAGCGGTCCAGCAGTCTGTGGTCCAGTCCGAAGAGAATAGTCGTGCCACGGTGACTCTGCTGTTACGGGAAACAGCAGCGTATAGAGAGTAAGGGTTCGGGATGGCCAAAACAAATCCCCGGGTTGGTGACTCCCTCGGGGATGTGATTCCCTTTCGCCATCGCCCCTCCGTCCAAGTGGTCTTGGCGCACACACACGCACACGGATTGGTATCGGTATATTCACCAGTAACCTGTTTCACCCCATCGTCCCAGAAAAGCCATTGCCAAACACGCTGGCCATCGTAGATATAGTTTAGATTGGAGAGTATGTCCGCGAGCAGGCGCGCCTTCCAGAAAATGGCATGAATTATTCGCTATCGCGTTCGAGCAGCAGAAACCAACGGAAGAGACTCGCCGCGAGTAGATGCGAGAGCCTTGCGATACCCAAAACGTGAAGACATCGAGAGGCAACGAAAAAAAACGTTGTAGAGTAAAAAAGGGATGGGAGAGGGAGATGGAAAAAAGTTGAGAATAAAAATGAGGGGCATGCGGGCAGGAAAAGGGGAAAAGAAAGCGAGAACCAAGAGGGACACCTTACTCAATCCATGGGGGATATCCACACTTGCCACACCCTTGGACCGGCTGCTGCCAAACGATTCCAATCAAGCCATCACCCAAAAAACAATTTTCTTCGCTTCCCAAACGAATTTTATAATTTAAATGATTAATTCTTGTCAAAAACAAGGAGAAAAATGGATTTTCGAATTTTCTAAAAAACGTACGGACATGCTGACACCCAGTTCCGCAAATATCACTACGAAAATTTTCTTGTAATTGAATCCATAAATTTTTACGACGTCACTTTTATAACCCACGTTGTCTCCTCGAACGTTTCACCCGCTGCAAAACCTTAGCGTGAGAATTCAGCACCACCCTGACGCGGATCTTCTCCCTGCTGTCGCGCGTATCCACGCAAATTCCTTGCGCAATTGTGGAAAAGCCTCAGCTTGCAATAAAACACGTTGGTGGCATGTGTCCACGTGTTTACCTCCAGCGAGTCGCGAGATGATACCGGAAACTGCTTCCCTCGATCTCCCTCCTGACGCTTATACTCTGCACGAACACGTATTAGAAGAATTTTAACCAAAAACCATGGATTTCAACAAAACCCCATAGGAATAAATTTCTCCGCTCGAAACTGTTCAATTTTTCAATATTTCGTACTCAACAAAACTCTCGGGGATTCGTAGAAACTAAATTGGAAAATTTGATCCCATAGTTTTATGGGAATTTCAATCGATTATCTCAATTTCCCCATAAAGCATTTTTTTTTGTTTGGATTAGAATTGGGAGAATGGGAAACTGCTTCCCTCGATCTCCCCTCTGAAGCTTATACTCCGGACGAACACGTATTAGAAGAATTTTAACCAAAAACCATGGATTTCAACAAAACCCCATAGAAATAAATTTCTCCGCTCGAAACTTTTCAATTTTTTAATTTTTCGTACTCAACAAAACTCTCGGAGATTCGTAGAAACAAAAATGTAAAATTCGATCCCATAGTTTTATGGGAATTTTAATAAATCATCTCAATTTCCCCATAAACTTTTTTTTTGCTGCATTTTCGTGGACAACGTCAACGAAACGGTTTATAATCGACTTACAAAAGCATTCGCCACCGACACACGCACACACGTGAGCCCAGAATCGTGCTCGTGCAAATAACATTGGAAAAATGTGTTGCAGTTACTTTGTCGGATTTTAAATCATCAAGAAGACAAAATTCTCACGTTCTATACACGCGAGAGGCAAAATGCTCATTCCTTTGCTCTCCTAAAACCTAATTATCCAGGATGAGCTCGTGGTCCGTCCTTCTTCCTCGCAAAATAATGCCAGCAGTCGCGAGGTGGTCGTGTGATTTTTGCGAAATCTCGACTCTCTCCTGCGTTCGAGTTTCACTGGAATCGGAAAGGGAGTATTCTCAAGACCCTTAATCCTTCGTAACACCTGGATAAATATATGTGACGCAGCACTAAATACAAAAGTGCGTGTGTGTGCGTGCACGTGCATGGGAGCGATAGAAATTTAGTAAAAACGTCAAAAGCCTCGTAATTTTTGTTATAGTCACAGTCACGTCATAGAAATTCAAAAACTTCCAAATTCCAACCATTCCAAAGCAACTTTTTCCCACTAATGTCCAATTTTTCCAATGCAAAACATGCAGTCGTCAGTTTTAGTGAATAAAATCGTCAAAATTGAGAAATGTATGTTTTTAGTGACAAGCAGAAGCGTGCATGGGGTTTTTATCAATATGTAGGAACATGTGGCGTGTAGCGATGTCGCAATCGATCAGGAGCCACAGAGACACGGTCTACTCCCCCAGAGACCCGTTTTGGGCTCGAGCGTGTCTCTTTTTTCACATTTGCTGGCACAAACTCGATACGATTTTTTTTTAAATTTAATGCTGAGTCCAATTGTGTCCAGAATCTTCAAAATCACAAAAAAACGCTCTATGGGGTTCTATGGGGTTCTATGGGGTTCTATGGGGTTCTATGGGGAATCTATGGGGAACGCTTATGAATGTTGGAAATTTTTTATGGGCTCTCATATTTGATGGTTATATTGTTGACCCGTTGAGTTGCGCACAATTGCGAGAGTCAGGACTGCGTATCTAGAACGGAATTGGGCATCGGAGCAAACGCCATGCCTCGGAGAATTTCTAGGACGATAGCGCGCGGCGGGTAAGAGCTCCTCACGAACGGTGAACGGAGAAGGCATCGCATCGCAGGGGTGCCAGACGAAGAGAGCTTGTTATGGACGTGATGGACCCTCCGTACCTTACAGCAAGCTCTCTCGCGCGTTCAACGAAGGGGAGAGAAGCTTTTAGAGCTTGGAATATTCACGAGGCCCAGGCCTTGGACAAGCGAAACACATTCTCTATCCCTTCTTGTTCGTCACTAATATAAGCGAGCACCAGCCTTCTAGAAAAGCCTGCCAGATATATCCTCTTACGTCCGAGCAGAGCTCCGACCTTACGGAGAACGAAAAAAAAACAAAAACACACGAAATGAAAATTGCTCTAATAATAATTACTTTTTCATCAATATTAATTAATTTAAAAAAAAAAACAATTTGTTTGGGTGGGAATAATAATTAAGAAACTGTCAGTTTCATTTTTCGCTGCCACAGCTCACAAAGCTCGTTTCCTACTTTTTTAGAAATAAAGCTCCTCGAGATAGCAGCTGAACGTACGTGTGTACCGAACGCGGTGGCTGGTAGTCACGAGATTTCAAAGTTGTTGGCGCGGTGAGAGGTACAGAGGAGCACGAGAGGTAAATTCTTGGTGTTGGCGTACGTCTCGGTCCTTCGCTTTGATTTAGTATGCAGTGAGCGTCGAACGAGCTGATGTGCAAGAGTCCGAGGAGAAGCAAGAGAGAGATGAGACAAAACGACGACGTAGGAGCCACCGACGGGGGAGGAGATGAGGAGCAGGACTTCTTCGGCAATCAACGGTGGTCCACAGAGCTTGTTTGTCTTTGCGCGTGATTGGCGCCTTGAATCGAGCGAGTATGCTCTTCCAAGTTGCCTCTCTCGCGGCCAATCCCTCAATTTCCAGTCCAGTTGCAAATGCGAGTCTGATTTACAGGCAATCCACGATCCTCGCCATTTCCAGACCAAATGCTGCTGCGTATTCATAAAAAAAAAAGAAAAAAAAATTTCATTAAAAATTGAAAAACAATTTCCACAGTAAATTTTTTTTTCCACCCTTCCAGGAAGCTTTTATTTAGTTCGTGCATGACAAACGTGTAGCCGAATATGTGTAGTAAGTTTTCACAGACTCGCCGTTGTTCGTCCTGTATCGACCGAACGTGCGAGAATTTCGGAAGTACGCCGCGCAGCCTTTGGTAAATATCTACCTATATAAAGAGATTTGTATATACACACATACACGAGGATCTGTATTTGTAGTGGTCGTGTTAGAGCCAGCGTTGTATGCGTGTGATATGAGGCCCTGTAGGAATTCAGCGTCAGGCGTAAATTTTCCTGCTCCTTCTTTCTCCCTCAGCATCAAGAGAAAAGCCTCCCTCCGACTCTCTTCCATCTCCCACGACGTATATACAGCAGACTCGTGGAGGCGAACACCCTAGCTCTCCCCTTTGGTGGACTTTAGAGTCCACCCTAACAACCCCCGCTTGCCACCCACACCTCACGACACAAACCACCCCCCCTGCTTTACTCACCATCGCTTCTCTGCTGCTGCTGCCTCCAGCGACAACATTCTCCAGCAGCCCAGCGAGGGTGACCAACCCTCCTCCTCCTTTCTCCTCCTGCTTCTTCTTCTTCTTTAGCCCGCACGCTTTCTCACTGCTTCTCCCAGAGACTCGACTCCCGTCCAGTGATGCTCAAGTCCGAAACTTTCGGCACCTTCCCCTCGCAACACTGAGTCTATTTTTTGGATTTTTTCTTTCCTCTGCTTTCCCGAGTCCCTGGACAGACTTCTTGACGTTCGAAACGTCTGAATTTCTCGATCGATTCCAAATTTTTTCCATCGATTGTGGCTAAAAAATTGTATAAAAGTTTTTTTTTTTTAATTTTGTTTTTCTTTTTTTTTCCAGAGACTCTGGACAGACGTTTCGACATTCGAAATGTCTGGATATTAAAAATAATTCAAAATTTTCCAACCTTTCATTGATTGCGACAAAAAAATTAAATAAAAGTTCAATTTTTTCTTTTTCTCCGTTTTCCAGAGACAGTGAAGCAACTTTTCGTCTGAATTTTCGAAATAATTCAAAAAATTCGTGTAAGCACCGAAGATTGTGGCAAAAAAATGGTGATGAAAGTCTCTCTGTCGTTCTGCGGCTTAAAAACGATGCAGAGTATCTGCACAAAGTGGGAATTTAGTGCAGCATAAAGGTAAATTCCGATATCTTCGTTGGCCCATGAAACGCGAGCGACGCGGTTCGAAATAAGCTGCACAATTCCTTATTAATATCGCGCGCGCGCGGGGTCGTGACGTGACGGGAGTGAGCGAGGTGTTTCGCGCATGAGAAACCAAAGGGAAAGGTTTGCTGGGTGATTGTGGCATCAGGACACAGTTATAATGGCAGAAGGTTGCGTTGAAGCGTGGGCCAGAAGAGCTATTCGTTCGCGGTTTATCATCGCGCGAGGGAGCGCATCTAGTTGACTGATAATCATCAGTGCCAGTAGAAAACGTGTGTGTATTGAGAAGAGGCGTCGTTTGTCTTTGCGCAAGTAGAGGAAGGATTTGCCCACAGCAGCAGCAGGTGAGAGTGTTGCTCTCGAACGACCGGAGGGGGTCAAATAGTTCACACATAAGCGACCTGTCCAACATGCAGGACTACAACCTCCGCAGCAATGACGGGGACTTGTCGTTGTGCTGGTGGACAAGAGGGAGTCACCTCGATCGAACGTAATGTTCTGAAAGGACTCGAGCCCCTGTACGTCACTTGTGTATCCCATGGAGAGTGGCTTGAGCTGCTGCGTGCCAATGCACAAGCAAAGACCGCCCCTAATAAGTGTATTTTAATGGCTGCCGAATTGAGGGGCGTAAGTCTTGAGCTTTGAGCCACCAATTTCGTCCTTTTCCTTCCAACCAATCCTGCTACGTCGATTTCCAATATATTCGCTTATTCATACACTTACGTACGTTCTGCACACATACAGACGCAAGCAGCACGTGGATAGTTGAGCCAGAGAGGCTTTTGCTGGAATCGAGCGAGAGAAAGAGCCAATAACGAAGCAGAGAACGCCCTGAGCTTGCAATAAGTGGCAAAGATATGTGGCTGCAACAATTCCCAAGAAATTGCCAAGCCACCGGATGCCAGTAACAAAAACCGACGATTTTGCATCATATTTCGACTTTGCAGGAATTCTGCTGCATCAATGACACTTTTCAGTTGACAGAAGCTCATGGGGATGCTATGGGAGGTCACCATAGCCTCTGGGGTATCTACATGGTCCTAGAAACCAGGAAAACGAAATCTGTCCACGTGGATACGTTCCCATAGACATTTACTACCGCAGTCATTGTCCAAGAGTGCACAAATGTGTTTTCATCAACTGGAAGCATCAAAAGAGTCCCAACACTGTTCTCTTACGCCCAATTACTCGTCAGGCTTGATTTCCAACACACGCTCCACCAGAGGTATATGTAAATGTTACAAAGACGAGACAAACGTAGAGAGGTCGTTGGGAGATTGCTACAGAGAGGGTGGACGTACCCCAAGAATTACTGGCTCTGTGAGAGATGAAGATAATGGTGGTTGAGCTACATCGAAGCGCACTCTCTGTGTGTACACGTTAATGGAGGCAAGTGTGAGATTTGGAGTCTCCTACGTGTGTGCCAGGTTCTCCTCCTGCTTTTGCTACATCTATACAAAGCCCCGGAGAAATAAGGACACGAGGAATTTCGCAGACCAAGACAGCAGCAGTCCTCTTTCAATAGGTGTAAGCTTATTTGGGTACGTGCATATGTATGCCTCGGAGGACGAGAACTTAGTGGACGAGGAGGAGAATAAATGGGATCGAGAAGGAAAACGTGAGAGAGACGAAAATGATGTGCGTGGGCTGGACACTACTGAGGGGATAGAATCTTGCAGGACATACATGTATATATATATGATCCAAGTAAATGTATGTATGCATGAGGGGTAGTGTTCTCAGAGGGTTGGGCGAGTGTTCTCCAGTTCTCAGTCCTCGCCTTCGTGTTATCTCGCCTCGCTCACACTGTCCTATTCAAAATACGTCAATACCGCACAGAATTCGGCTAGCCCGTACGTTCCTCTTGCTCTCTATGTCTCGGCGATCGCGTGGTGCGAGGTTTCCCAAAATCGGAACACACGCAGGCCCGGGGCTGTAATTCGGACGGACGTTACACCAGATGATACTCCGAGTTCAATATTAATGCTCGAGATCGCAGCCTCCACGAATAAAGAAATTTCGTCGCTGGCGCACTACCCGATCGAGCAAAATTTTTATTTATTTCTAAATTCGTTATTTATGAGAATTTTAATTTCTAGAAAAATCCCATTTCGTGAATTTTCGAATTCGGACCATCGGAAAATGACTCGCTGATCATATTTTTTAAATTGGAAAATTCCTGCAGGAAATAATTTGAAAAATCATCGTCGAGAATGAAGGAGACGGAAAAATGATTCTCAATAAAAAAAAAGAGGAAATAAATGAATCGTCCTGTTGTCTCGTTTACAGGTTCGCCAGGCATCATTGTCATGCCGTTTTTCCCCTTGTTCTCCTCCCCCCCGTGCTCATCTATTTTCAATAATGCGCTGAGGAATTTAGCGTCGCCCTAGAGCTGTGTGGCTAAATCCTGAATATTTCAACGAGGTCTCTCGGTAATGATCCGAGCGAGCGCTATATAGAGACAGCAGCATCAGCAGGACTCTGCCGAACAAGATCTATATGATATCTCGACGTTCGAGGGGTGTAAGCCGCCCCTTATTCCGTTTGCCAAGAGCACTGCGAGATCGAGCAAATGGCACGGACTCGTAATCTTGTGTATTCGCGATGAGGCTGAAAAATAAACGATCGCGATTCATAATTCGCCAAAATGGCAATTCGTACGTGTTCGCATCGGTTGATTGACATTTGGAACGCCACACGTCGAAGTTTCGAAATACATACGCGATCCCTGACGCGCGCGGGGGAGGAATTGCGAGACGACGTCACGCTTGGTATTTCGCGTTAGGATTTCGAGCAGTCGGGGGGACGCAAACGTCTTGGGAGATCGATCAACGAGCCTCGCACATACTTGGCGATGAAAATTTATTTCCAGACGAAATCGAGCTGCTTGTTTTTATTTTTTTTTCTATATTTTTTGTTTTTATTAAAAATTGACGCGATTTCGAAAAGTGACGCTGCTGGAATGTATTTTCTTGTGGGCTCTTGAGAGAAAAATGTTTAATGGATACATCAACGGGGCCCGGCACTTTGAGACTGTTGAGGAAGCAGAGAGAACTCGAGAGAGAAAAAAAAATTAGTCGAGTAAGAGAAAAATAGCCTGTAGGTGGAGAGAAGAAACGAGGGAGAGAAATGAATAATTTGGTGAACTCTTTATATGCCTTTGACGTATGTATACATATAGAGATTGTGGTCCATTCCCTGCTGCCGGTTTTTCGGGACAAGCGAAATTGTCTTGCGGCTTCGTTTCCTCGCGGATCAGGATCTCTTAAGGACTCTCGGTGTTTGTCCGAGACAAAGAAAGCGTTCATTAAGGAAACGCATTAGCGGCAAGCGCTTCTCTGCTTTCTTCTTCATTTTCGTTCCAACCTCTCTGTATAGCTCCTTCTTTTTCTCACTTTCTCACTACCTCCAGACTCCGCGTTTTCACAAGCACTCTCTTCTCTCCTCGCGTCTGCTTATTCGCTTCCAAACTTGTCTTTTTTCCTCGGTCCCATATTATTTCTCTTTCACGTTTACTAACATCCCATTTTCGTCATGATGTTGAAGTTTGCATCGACGAAATGCAACGAAAAGTCATGATTTTTTTATAGAATCGCACCAAATTTTCATACAGTGTTTGTCGACGATAACGAGAAAGTCTTTTTCGCCATTCGAAAAGTAAATTTACTAGAAAAATTCCAACGAGTCAATTAATTATCAAAATAATAAATAAAAAATATATTTTTCGTTGCATTCCAACGATGCGAACCTTAATTCCCATAAATTCAGGACGTTGAAGTTTGCATCGTTGAAATGCAACGAAAACTCATTATTTTTTATAGAATCGCACAAAATTTTCATACAGTGTTTGTCGACGATAACGAGAAAGTCTTTATCGCCATTCGAAAAGTAAATTTACTAGAAAAATTCGAACGAGTCAATTAATTATCAAAATAATAAATAAAAAATATATTTTTCGTT
>JBAJMU010000012.1:4246790-4275088 GCA_037952995.1 Hyposoter didymator | reverse complement strand
AAAGTAAATTTACTAGAAAAATTCCAACGAGTCAATTAATTATCAAAATAATAAATAAAAATTATATATTTCGTTGCATTCCAACGATGCGAACCTTAATTCCCATAAATTCAGGACGTTGAAGTTTGCATCGTTAAAATGCAACGAAAACTCATGATTTTTTATAGCATCGCACCAAATTTTCATACAGTGTTTATTAACAATAACGAGAAAGTCTTTTTCGCCATTCGAAAAGTAAATTTACTAGAAAAATTCGAACGAGTCAATTAATTATCAAAATAATAAATAAAAAATATATTTTTCGTTGCATTCCAACGATGCGAACCTTAATTCCCATAAATTCAGGACGTTGAAGTTTGCATCGTTGAAATGCAACGAAAACTCATGATTTTTTATAGAATCGCACCAAATTTTCATACAGTGTTTGTCGACGATAACGAGAAAGTCTTTTTCGCCATTCGGAAAGTAAATTTACTAGAAAAATTCCAACGAGCCAATTAATTATCAAAATAATAAATAAAAAATATATTTCTCGTTGCATTCCAACGATGCGAACTTCAGTATCATTTTTCCTCCAGTAACCACCCCTCGAGATATATTTCGAATGCATTTTTGTAAAGTAATCCATGCGCGTCATTATTGATATAAAAAAAACAGTACCTCTTAACTCGACCCATCCATCACCTTTTATTACGTTGAGAACGATCGCAGAATCTTGCACATCGCACCAAAAGCCTTTTTTATTCGCGCGGTATCAGGCTTTCTATATCCACGTCGTATTGGCACGGCCCCTCGGATGGCGGTGCAGAAGAGCACGGATTTGACCCTCGCTGATGCGACCTCGAGCAAGCCGAAGAAAAGGTGCACCGCGAGTCACCACTCTGTCCCATGCGCAGCTAGTGGTGCACGATCTTCGTGCCCGTTGTCTCGATCGCCATAATTCCCTACCTCGCCGCATTCGTGAGCACGACTTTTAAAACTTACAGACAGCTATACGTATAATGCGAGAGCCACAAAATCTCTGTAGAAAAAAAAAAACAAANAAAAAAAAAAAAAAAAAAAAAAAAAAACTATAAAAAAATGTGTTTAATGTTGGCGAGTCAATTTAAATAATTAGCGCGTAACTTGAACGGCATTAATCACATCGCGAGATGACAAAAAATAATGAATAATTGATGAGCATATTTATCGACGTGGAATTTTTGTTTTTCATTTTTTTTTTCATCAAAAATGAGTTTTTTGTCAAATAAACTCGATTCGTTAGGCTCGAATTTGATTTAATTAGTTTCGGATGATCGAATTTCATTTATTCAGTTCTGACCCTTTTCTCATTCTCGCAGAGTTAGCGAGCGATTTGATTCCAGCGATAACCTGTTATTACTACACATGGAAATAAATTGAAGGACTGTTGGAGGTTGGAATAATTAATATATTCGCTACCAAGGAAACTTTGTAGTCAAAGATCGTAAGAATTGATTCGGCAGCGTGGTATACGTGAAAAAAGGAAAAAAGGAAAAAAACAGCGATAAATCGTGCATTTCGCCATATAAAGCGTCAAGCTCGTGCGTGACGTTTTATTACCCTAACAAGCAGTTATCTTAGTAAAACGAGCGATAAGATCGTCGTTGAGAAGTAGGCAAGAGGTATTCCGCAGCAAGGGTGCAATCCCTTGACGTCAATTGCTAAGCCATAATCGCTGTACGATCTTCTCGATAACGCCAAGAGCAGACCGCCATCTTTCTCCATGTTCTGATACAACATTTTTTTTTTCCTATCATTTCCCTGTAATTGCGATATCCTTTCGATCGCGAGAACAACGTCGATATACTTGAGATTACGTCTATATTTTTATTGAACCATTATCGATTTATCATTACGACTAATCACTAATTGATTCATTATTTCAGTGGAACTAAAATATTATATTATTACATTTTATATGAATTATAATCATTTATTTTATTTATTATAATTATATATTTTATCAATTCATTTAATATTTCATTAATTGAAATTATTTCTTTTTAAATAATTTTTTCTTTTATTANATTCCGCAGCAAGGGTGCAATCCCTTGACGTCAATTGCTAAGCCATAATCGCTGTACGATCTTCTCGATAACGCCAAGAGCAGACCGCCATCTTTCTCCATGTTCTGATACAACATTTTTTTTTTCCTATCATTTCCCTGTAATTGCGATATCCTTTCGATCGCGAGAACAACGTCGATATACTTGAGATTACGTCTATATTTTTATTGAACCATTATCGATTTATCATTACGACTAATCACTAATTGATTCATTATTTCAGTGTAACTTAAATATTATATTATTACATTTTAAACCGCAATCATAATCATTCATTTTATTAATTATAATTATATATTTTATCAATTCATTTAATATTTCATTAATTGTAATTATTTTTTTTTTTTTAATAATTTTTTCTTTTATTAATTATGAGATTGAATATTTTATTAATTACAATTATATTTTTTTTATCGATTACGATTGCGTATTTTATATTTATTGTGATTGCACATTTTATTTATTATAATTATACGTTTTATTAATTATAATTATTTTTTTAAAATCATAATTGTTCATTTTATTAATTAATATTGCATATTTTATTAATTAGAATTATATTTTTTTTATTCATTGCGATTGCGTATTTTATATTTATTGTGATTGCACATTTTATTTATTATAATTATCAATTTTTTTTATTTATTATTTTATTAATTATGATTGCATATTTTATTACTTACAATTATTTTTTTTTTTAATTAATTACGATTGCGTATTTTATATTTATTGTGATTGGTCATTTTATCAATAACAATTATCCATTTTATTAATTATAATTATTACGATAAATCGATATATCGTGAAAAAGTTTATTTCGTTTCAACAAATTGGGATTGTTATCGTAAAAATTAATTACATCCAAAGAGAACGATTGTATGAATTCGCTGGAATAATTAACTGCAAGGATATTAGTTGGAAAAATAAAATAGAGATTATATTTCGTAATATACTTATTCGCGAGTAATAAATATATTTAAGCAAGATCGAGGAGTATCTTCGATCGCGACATCAGCACAGAGCCAGGCTCTCGAGTACGTAATACTTATTGGTACACGATAAGTGCTATTATGTATAGTTGTATATATATGTATATGCATTTGTGTGTGTCATCGTGTGTGTGTGAGAGAGCGTGGGGTGCCTTCAGCCCCACGAAGAACACGATCCCTCGTGGCCACCACCGTGCATCACTCTTAGCTTTGCCTTCGCTGCTATATAGTCGCGCGGGCTTTCGAACGGCGTGTAATTTACGAGCTCGATGTGGCCGCAGCGCGAGGAACGGCTTATCGGCCGATTCCGATCGGTCCGAGAGGACGACCCGCGCCTTCCTTCTCCCTCTCTCTCTCTCTTTCCGTTTCTCTCGTGCCCCAATGCGATGCAAAAAGACTCCAGGATCGCGAGGTCGTTACTCGACCGAGTAATGAGAGAATATCGCGCTCTGGCATGGACCAGTTCGGAGGGATGTTGAGAAAAGAGAGAGAAAGGTCAGAGGAAGAAAAACGGAACGAAAACTTGAAATCCTTTCGTTCTTCCTGTTTCCTAATTTTCGATTTCGAGCTCGAAAGTCATTGGAAATTCATTTTTGCATTAAAACGAAAGAAAAAATGTTAAGTAACTAGTTTTTTTCATTTTTTTTAAACTCGTCGACATTTTGACGTTTTTACGATCGAGAAAAAATCATTTCGCAGGCTTTTTCGCGTTTAAATACACGCACGCAGTTGCACTGCTCAGAGAAACTGTAATTATGATATCGAGAGGAATGATTGATCGAAGAATTCTTCCATCAGACTTCGTGTAATTATCGCCACTAATCACGTTTGCTTTGTTCGACGACTCGTGGGTCCTTGTTATTTAGTTGTCGCTGGAAACAAAAAAAACGGCATTGGAAAGACGCTATAAAAGTCGGACAAACAGAATCCAAAGAGACATTCGTCATTCCTCCGCGAGCCTCGTCGAAAATCCTTGTTTTTTTTTCTCTTTTTCTTTTTTGGCTCCATTCGTCCACCAGGTTTCGGCTAATTACTTTATTTACAACGATAAACGGGGCGGCGTCTCGACGATGGCTCACGCGGTGCACGATTCACTAAAGCCGCTCACTCTCTCTCGTTCCTTCTCTCGCAAAAACTTGCTCAGACATACAAAAGCGATTCTCTCCCTCTCTATAAATAAACCAGTTTCTCAATCGAGGTTATTTATTGCTCCTCGTATCACGCATCACCGTAACGAGGAATAATCGCTATAAACAAACGTTATACACACCTTCCCAAAGTCTTGCACGTGTGCCTCACTCACACATACAAATTTCATCAAAATACACATGACACAACGTTCCAAATAGCGTAGATGGGAAATATCCAACGTAGCAAAAGATCCGAGGCTCGTTGGCTCTTCGTTTATACATTTCGGATTTATTCCGAAATGTATATTAAAAATTATTATTATTGTAATAAAAAATGTGATTTTTTTATCATTTATTTGGAAGAATTCAATTTTTTTAACAATAAATTCAAATAAATGAAATAATTACAATAAAAACAATTATTTTACAACATATTTATAATAATTTTATGTTTTAATAATGAATTTAAATAAATATACTAATTATTAATAAAATATCATGAAACTATAATAAAAAATATAATTTTTTTATAATGTATTTGAAAAAATTCAATTTTGTAATAATAAATTAAAATAAATACAATAATTACGATAAGAACAATTATTTTATACCATATTTATAATAATTTCATGTTTTAATAATGAATTCGAATAAATATACTAATTATTAACAAAATATCATGAAAATATAATAAAAAATATAATTTTTTTATAATGTATTTGAAAAAATTCAATTTTGTAATAATAAATTAAAATAAATACAATAATTACGATAAGAACAATTATTTTATACCATATTTATAATAATTTTATGTTTTAATAATGAATTTAAATAAATATACTAATTATTAATAAAATATCATGAAACTATAATAAAAAATATAATTTTTTTATAATGTATTTGAAAAAATTCAATTTTGTAATAATAAATTAAAATAAATACAATAATTACGATAAGAACAATTATTTTATACCATATTTATAATAATTTCATGTTTTAATAATGAATTCGAATAAATATACTAATTATTAACAAAATATCATGAAACTATAATAAAAAATAAAATTATTTTATAACGTTTTTGAAAAAATTCAATTTTCGGACATTTATTCTTTCTCGTATTTAGCCAATTATGGTTGAATGACATGCAGGCGAGTGCAATTCACGATTTTAACGACTGGGGCGATAAAATTTGAATCGTAAAAACGAGCGATCGAGATCTCGATTGCTGGAGCATAAAAAATGGATTTTCGTCGAACGAAATTTTGTTAAAAATCGTCGATATTTTTTTGAACACGATAATCTCGACATTTCTCGATCGCAAATCATCAAAATTCCCTTCCTCTTGTTATGGCGAGAGAATTCTGAATTTTAAGGGGTCGGCAGCATCGACAAATCTATGAAACGATAAAAAAAAAATGAAAAACCAAAAAAAATGACGAGTGACATTGATTGACGTTGAACGGACGTTTCCAATTATTACGAATCCCCGACAAAATGTTTAATTTCGTAAATTTAATACGAGGCTCAAATTCCCTTATGAATCTGTCAGAATTCCCATGCTCCGAATAAAACCTACACATTTATCGACCAAGAGAGAGAGAGGAAAACGAGAGTTCCAAGTTTTTTGTCTTGGCGTGTTGGTATTAAATTTCAGAGATTATAAAATGTATTTGTTTGATAGCATTCGCGGGTTTGATCGTGTCAGAATAAACGAATAAAAACACGAGCACCCATAAAATCGGGCTCGGTGGAGGCGGAGTCCGCAAGTTATCCAAGCTGCCTCCTGCTTTTTTTCCCGAAAGACGTCAGAGTTTTTTCTTCCGCGAGGCAGAGAGACGGTTCGAATTTTTTTTTCGAATACGTTCTCCAAATTTTCTTCCATTTTTTTACTCCAAAAATATGGAAAACACAAAATCTCGCTGCGCATAACTGGAGAAGAAAAAAAAATGCTTCCGCGAGCCAAGAGCTCGCCCAACTCACGGCCTTTTACTGCTCGGTCCCCAGTCAGGACGCTGCGTATATTTCTTCTATTGTCTAGCCACGGAGTTTCCTATTGTTTCTAGAATTTATCGCTTCACGGCAAGTTTGGCTAGCTCTGCTCCGGCCGAAGCGGGCGCGCGGGGTGCTTTCATCTTGCAAGCAGCCAAGAAAGATAGATTCTCGTGTGTGTATATACATCTCGTTCTTTCTCCCTCCGATTCTTGTGCGAGACCGAGAGAGAGAGAGAGAGAGGGAGATGAAGGAGCGAGGGAGAGGCAGCGCGTCGGCGTTGTCGGCGTAGAGAGAAGCATCCGGGCACGATAATTACTACTTCACCAAATTATTTATGCCCCAAATAAATCAAGTGAAAGCTTAATTGCTTTCCTCGAATCCGATAATACGTTGCGTGTGTACTATACTCCATTTTGCGTTTTCCAGCTTAAAAAACATTTCCAAAACTTAACCTCCAATTATGGACTAATATTTCTTCAACTTTTTGGAAAACCATCGAATTTCAGTTTTTTTTTATTACTCGAACGATATTTTTCAATATTTTACAAGACACTTTATTTATTTTTATTATTTCATTTTTTAATAACAAATATATGAATGAAGATGAGAATTGAGATGAAAACGCAATTATTTTATAACATTTTTGTAATAATTTCATTTGTTAATAATAAATTTTAAAAAGTATTATTATTGTAATAAAAAATATGATTTTTTTATAATTTATTTGGAAGAATTCAATTTTTTTAACAATAAATTCAAATAAATGAAATAAATACAATAAAAACAATTATTTTGCAACATATTTATAATAATTTCATGTTTTAATAATGAATTTAAATAAATATACTAATTATTGATAAAATATCATGAAACTATAATGAAAAATGAAATTATTTTATAACGTTTTTGAAAAAATTCAATTTTGTAACAATAAATTAAAATAAATGCAATAATTACGATGAGAACAATTATTTTATACCACATTTATAATAATTTCATGTTTTAATAATGAATTTGAATAAATATACTAATTATTAACAAAATATCATGAAACTATAATAAAAAATAAAATTATTTTATGACGTTTTTGAAAAAATTCAATTTTTTAACAAATAAATTAAAATAAATACAATAATTACGATAAGAACAATTATTTTATAAAATATTCATAATAATTTCATGTTTTAATAATGAATTTAAATAAACACAATAATTATAAACAAAATATAATTATTTTACCATATATTTGTAATAATTATGCAATTATTTATTATTTATAATAATTTTATCACGTTACAATAATCTTTATATGTTTTAATAATTTATTTCCATCATTATTATTATTGAATTTAATTGAATGAATAATTACTAAAATATTTAAACAATAATGGGCACATTTGAATTTTCTCACATAAACATTTGCTCGCGATGTTTCAACCGGGACACCCTTTATACAGGAGAATCGATTTGTCGATTAAATACTACTGACATTATCGTCGAGATGCATTTCGGCACAGTGGAGAGACGAACGCATTCAGCATTATTCGAGATCGATCATATAATCACAAGGTTCTCAAGTTTTCAAGAGCGTAATGCACTTGAACCACGCGCAGCGAGCAGTCGTGGCTCGATGGATTAAAAAAGACGACAGAAAAAATAAAATAAATAGAATCGTGGATGCAAGAGCCAGAGAGAGAAGGAAGCTGCGCTCTCATCATCCCAAGAGCACACCAGATCCATTCCGATTTCTGTTATTAATAAGAATTTCTTACTATCTCTACCGAAGGTGTATAATCATTGCTCGTAAAGATGACTCTCTCCTTCAACGTCTCACGTGTGTCTGTGGAGGCTCGTGAGTATCGATACGAGTTTGTCCCCCCCTGCCCCTTGTCTCACACTCATCATCGCATAGGCAATTATCCGCCTGCTCTATAACTGCCTCAATTTACATTCCATCATCTTGTCCTATACATGGCCCTCGTATATTTATAAATACGTATTTACACACGCATATACATAATATCTGATTGCACAACACATCGGAACGTTTTGAATCATTTTTTACTTTGTATTCTCCACGTTCTGTCGAATGTCAAGGAACTATCGATTTTTAGAACTCTTACGAAGATTAAGGACGTTGTGTGCTAAATTTTTCATCGATAGAATTCTTTCAAATTTGCAGTACACTGAGAGTTTAGTTGTGTCTGATAGAATGCACTATTTTAACAGGTTTCGCCATGTAGAAGTCGAGATATTCATTGATTAATATTTAATTGTGAAATTTAAAACTTTTAAAAATTGAATAGGATTTTTGAAAATCGAATTAAACGGAATAAAAATTTATAAATTGAAATAAAATGGAATAAAAATTTAAAAAATCAAATAAAACGGAATAAAAATTTAGGAAACCAAATAAAATAGAATGAAAATTCATAAATGTAAATAAAATGGAATAAAAATTGAAAAATTCAAATAAAACAGAATAGAAATTTATAAATTTGAATAAAATAGAATAAAAATTTATAAATCCAAATAAAATAGAATTAAAATTCATAAATTTAAATAAAATAGAATAAAAATTTATAAATTCAAATGAAATGGAATGAAAATTGAAAAATTCAAATAAAATAGAATAAAAATTTATAAATGCAAATGAAATAGAATAAAAATTCAAAAAATCAAATATTCATTCACAAAAATCACAATTTTCCAATTTTCGCCATGAAATATTTCCATTTCTAAACAGTGAAGCCTCCTAAAACTTTGCATACACTTTTCCGTAACATCGAAGAAGCTTTGTTTAATTTTCCAAAAAAATCGCCCGTAAAATTTCATCGAAATGTTGTTTATTGCATAAAAAATACAGATTCCCTCGAAAAATCTTTGATTCAGAGTACGTCGTTCTTTAGTCAATTTGTAACAACTTTTTGCAATCAACTTGGGCCCGCAAACTATTTTGTATGTAAGAAAAACTGAAAAGAAAAATTTAGAATTTCCCAACGCCATACAACGTCCTTAAATGCTGCGCAGCCGAAGTTGCGGAGGAAAATAAGGGCAGAAAAATAAAGGCGTAGGAGCAGCAATGGGAATGCTTAGAGAAAACGCATCGCTGCTCCTGCTGCGGATCAAGGTAGAAAAGGAAGCTTTGGCAACAGGTTTCACCCCCACAAGAGCTACGATCGAGCTCTCTCTCTCACTCACACAGTCTCCCTCACTTTCTTCCTCGTCGGGAGTATTTTTCATAAAGACTTTTCCGAAAACATCGAATTTCCCAGGTTTCCATTACATTTTCAGAGAACCCTCGACTCACCAACGCACACTAATTAAACGGATAAATGTGTGTGAGTTTATGACTCGGAGATGCTGCATGGAAAGAGGCGTTTTTTGGTGGTATACGTTGGACACACATACACGTGTGTTTACCATGGACATTCTATTCGTTCCCTTGACGAGTATCTTTTGCGGGAAACCGGTTTTCATTCTTTCCCGAGCTGACGTTTCAAAATCACGAAACTTTGCCTTTTAATCTTTCCCACGCTTTTTAATATACTTCGCGTTGCTTCTTGTGCGTCATTGTGTGTTTTGATAACGTCGCTGTGTCTCTCTCCATTTGCGAGACAAGAATTTTCATTGTTCCGAGGAGCTGAAAATTTTTTGAGTCAATGCAGTTTTTCAATCGATCGAGATCATGAGAACGTATGGAGGAAGCTTTGGGCATCTCGAGCATCTTGAGAAAACAATTGGCAAATTTCAATTTGCAGCTTTTTTTTGTATTTCCATTTAAATTGTGTAATTTCGACAACTTTTCTAGAAAGTAAAGAGCAAGTACAGAGTCGTACACAATGTCGCACAAAATTTGCAGAAATTAAAGCGGTTGGACGATTTTTAAAAAAACTCAAATTTTCGGAAATTCAAAAAATCGTAAAATTCAAACCGTTCAATCGATATTTCCCAAATTCAATACCAACCTTCCTATTATGATACTCTGTGTATAAAAAAATAATTAGTAATGAATCTTCAAATTTGCGGAAGCCAGAGCGTCGACAGGCTTTTTTTGAAAATTTCAAAATGCCATAGAATTCGTAATTTTCTAGCAATTCTAACAAAATTCACAGACAATGAAGAGCTTGTATAGATTAACATTTGTGCGAAAGGGGAGCCCTGTAGCTCGAACCGTTCTCGAGTTATGAACGTTTGAACTGGAAAATCAAAAAAATCCTTTACGAGGAAGCAAAATTACGAAATATTCACAAAACTGAATATTTCCAAAGATCCAATGGAACTGGAGCTCTGACTGAGCCGATGGAAATTAATCAGCTGCGAGTTTTCTTTGATCTAAAAAAAATACAGCGACATTTAAATAAAATTTTGTTTCAACGTAATAAATCAATTTTCCAGGCTGAAAATATCGCACCTGTGTTTCGCAGGCAACTGGGGTAGCAGTGCCAAAGCGTGGTAATGCGAATGAGAGAGCGAAGAAGAATAAGGAAAGAGGAAGAAAATGTTACAGTTGGGGAGAGACTATCACAGCGCGAGGAAGAGGGAAACCTCCCTCACGAGCGCTCGTAACTCAGCTACTTTAGGAAGACACGCGGGGGCGAGTTTCTTGGTCGGGGCGCGCCATTAGAGTCTCTTCAGAAAAATAAATCTTCGCTTCCAAGAATTCCAGTGCTCTCTTCTCCGGAGGGCTCGAACGTACACCGGAGCTAGTGAAAATGAGCGAGATATAGAAAAATAAATGACAGTCATTGGCACCCCGAAGCCTACGTTCCAAAAGTTCAATTATTTATAAAATGGCCCAACGTTTTCTTCGTTACGAAATTTTTTTACAAACTCGATTGCATTCCGAAGAGTGGAAAAAAAATTTCAGCAAAAATCGCTCACGAGATGATTTTTTTTCCCCATTTTTTCAAAATTAGTCGCCAGGACTTTTTTTTGTTTAATTCTTCGGTGGCCAATAAACGGAACATTTTACCTGGCATTCGGACGTTCTGGGTCCATGGACCTCCGAGTAAAATACTCGATATGGACTCGCCCTCCTGTTAAGGGTGGTCGAGTGAGCCCTCCACTTGTTTTTTTTTTTTTTTCTTTTTTTTTCCACCAACAACCATTTTTTTCTCTTCATTTTTTTTCTTTTATTTTTTGCTTCTCTACCTGGCTCATTCTCTCTGGCTACATCCTTCGTATCAACAAGAGCTTGTCGTGTTTTTCGGAGGATTCTGCTCGCTCCGGACATGCCCGAAGAGAACGACTCGAGAAAATTTCTACGAGATTCGTGCTTGCACGTGAAACGTTCTTTTTCGCAAGTAAATCGTCCTGCAGAGCAAATGTAAATTTTTTTCATCACACGCTAATTTTTCTAGTCCAGATTTATTAATTACTCGATTTTTCACAAAAAAACAACGCCGCCACGTTCAGTTTTTGCGAAAAATAAAAAAAAATGTGAATCTCAAGAAAAACGACGTTTTTTTTATTCCCAGAGCTGCGATGACCAACTTGGCAAATAAATATTTTGCCAGTGTACGATTTGTGAATACTGCATAGTCACGGGGACAATCAACGTCATTGTCGCACCGCATTTGCTCATGCTTAGGGCGAAAAAGGCGCCATATATCAGGAGGGACTGTGAGAAAACTGTTGCCAGAGTGTGAACCCCACGAAGAATAATATTTACTTCCGGTCCTGCGCCAGACGAACTGCATATAAGGTCCTGTGTAACTCATTCTTTGTAATCGTATAATGGAACGTATTAGGCGAGCAAGAACGTGAATTCGGTGACGAGTCTGACGTGCAGCGAGTCTGTAAATTCTAACTTCACAAAAAAACAACAAAAAATAAACAATCGAGTAAGAAAAATTAACAAAGAAATCTTCACACACTTCAAAATCTTTCAAAATCGAGCCCAAAACATAAAATTCACTGCAATTTCCATTTCAAGCCTCAAAAATCGTGGAATTTTCCAAAATTCACATTTTTTATCGTTTAATTTATTTATCACAATAAAAAAATGGCAAAAAAAATAAAAATAAACAATCAAGTAAGAAAAATGTAGAAAAAAAACATTGAGCAGTTCAAAATCTCTCCAAATCAAACCCAGAAATAAAATTCGCTGCAATTTCAATCGAAAGCCTCAAAAATCACGCAATTTTCCAAAATCCACATTTTTTATCGTTTAATTAATTTTTTATAATAAAAAAATGGCAAAAAAAATAAAAATAAACAATCGAGTAAGAAAAATGTCAAAAAAAACATTGAACAGTTCAAAATCTCTCCAAATCAAACCCAGAAATAAAATTCGCTGCAATTTCAATCGAAAGCCTCAAAAATCACGAAATTTTCCAAAATCCACATTTTTTATCGTTTAATTTATTTATCACAATAAAAAAATGGCAAAAAAAAATAAAAATAAATAATCGAGTAAGAAAAATGTCCAAAAAAAACATTGGGCAGTTCAAAATCCCTCCAGATCAAACCCAGAAATAAAATTCACTGCAATTTCAATTAAAAGCCTCAAAAATCACGCACTTTTCCAAAATCCACATTTTTCATCGTTTAATTTATTTTTCACAATAAAAAAATGGCAAAAAAAATAAAAATAAACAATCGAGTAAGAAAAATGTATAAAAAAAATATTGGACAGTTAAAAATCTTTTAAAATCGAACCCAGAAATAAAATTCTGGAAAATGCACTTTTTTTTATCGCTCAATTTTCTTTTAATAATTTGCCAAGAATAAACGCCATTAAAAAATTAAATAATCCCATAAAACGGTCGATCTTTTTAGCCATTTGTAGAGAAACTCGAATTTGCTTTATTGTGTGTGTTTGGTTCGTGCGATTATTCCGATTTATTATTTATATTCGTTGGTAGAGTCGTGCGTGAAGGATAATGAGGAAGCAGGGAGTGTTAAAGAGAGTTTCCAATATCTCGGTCGAGCTGTTAATTCACAAGCTCGCAGAGTTGCAACTCTTTGGTCCCTTTTGATGGCGGGAGCACCCGCCGCCAGCTAAACTGCCGCCGCCGCCCTCCCGTGTTGCGGGAAGTGTGAAGAAAAAGAATGAGAAAAAAAAATTACAGGTTGGCTGGTTCGCGGAGCGAGCTGCTGGTGTGCCAACGGGAATTGCGAACAAAAAAACAAATTACACGTTGCCTTTAATGCGATTTGCGGAGAAATCTCAACTGCGCGCCGGAAACACTCTTCATCGTGTTTACCGCGCGTTTGTGTGCGTCAACGCGGCAGCAGCAACGAATTATACGAATCAATGCGCTTTTCCACGTGTGTGACGTGTCGCGACAATTTCTCCGGATGAGGTCGACGCGGGGTGCATTATTATATTGTATAGCGTGCGGCCGACCCACGTGTTCGATTGCAAAGCCACAAGGGAGGGTTGCGGATCCAAACAAAATTTAAAAAAAAAAAAAAAAAAAAAAAAAAAAAAAATCGACGATTTTTAATAATTTATCGATTGGAAACGTTTCCGAAGAGACTCGCCAAACTGCGAGAGCGGATTCTTTCATGCTTCCTGCGATTCTCGAGAGAATCTCGATCCGCGCAACGACCACGTGCGTCGCTCTTTCTGGGCGGACGTTTTTAGGAACGCCAGTATAGCGCCAAGATCGCGACAAGGACGGAGACTCCATTTTCGAAAGGAACAGAGGAGCCTGGATTCATCTTCGGCTACGCGGAGATGAAAGATTCACGCCGAGAGTAGGCGAAGAAGAACGCAAGCTCGCGCTCGCAGACACCGAACGAAGCCGCAGCATGGAGGAGCCCAGAAAAGACGGCAGAGATTTTTGGGAACCTTGGAAATCCCTTGCCAACTTTCACGAACGCACGAGATTCAAAAAAACAAAAAAAAAAACATTTTTTTTCAATATTCGTTCGGATTATAAACGTTTACGATCTTCCAAGTCCGCGTGATTGTTCTTTGACATTTTCCAGTGCCGAAAGTAATTTTTTGAAAAATTTCTCGTCCCAAAATTGACGAAAAATTGTTCGTGGCAAAAAAATTCTGATTGGCGTTTGATTTTTTTCATTTATTCAACAAATTCGGCTATTGGGGAATTTTTTCTGCGGCGTATTTTGACAAGCACGTGAAATTGTTTTGGAAACAAAATGTGTTGACATTTGAGAATTATAGTTCCGGCCGTGATCCCTAAAAATAAATGCATTTGTGGTAAAATAGTGATTTTTCAAATTCGGCTTATCTCGGAGAAATAAATCAGCGGGATTGAGGAAATATATCAACCGTGCGCAGGAGAATTATCTTAACGACGTGTTCAAAAAAATTCTACACTTTTTTGTTACACTGTCGAAGGAGCGTCGTTGCCATTGGAAATTGCAGTTTTGACTCGAGACGTCGAGCGTTTTTTTTTTTGGTGCAATTCATATTTTGAAAAATGCTTCGTCGACTGGCGGCATTTCCATGGTTTTAATTTTTTTTTTTATTATAACGAGACACTCGGAACGGAGTTTCGTCGAAATTGGAGTCTCTGTTATTATGGAATTAATTTTCAGACAAAAAACTCGATAGTAAGTAAAAAAAAACACGCTGGCGAACCATTGACATTTTTCCATGCTCGGTTGGCTCAAGAATGTCGAGTCCCGAATCACAAATGGTAAGGAAATTCGGTACGTTTTTGTATGAAGTATTTAAGAGATCGTAGAAAAATTTCACGACCATCAGGAAGCTCGTTATTCAACAATTATCATTAATTAATTAAATGCAGTCAAACGCAGTCTCATGGAAACTGGTGTAACTTTGCGACAAGTTTTTTTTTCGACCCCTCAATTTTTAAATATCCACAATATACCGAAAGCAAAGGAAACAAAAAAAAGTTGATCGATAAATATTTTTAGTCTTTGTTTAAAAAATTGTTCTTAACAAAATGTTAATTTTTTAAATAACGAGCTTCCTAATCGTCGTGAAATTTTTACACGACCTCTTAAACACTTCGTACAAAAAAATACTCAATTTTCAGAATTTTCTCATCATTTTAATTTCAACCCTTAAGGTCGTTGAAGTAACGACGATAGAATTCTTTAAATTTGGCACGTTTTTGCATCAAGTATTCAGCAGGTCGTGTACAAAGTTCACGACGATCAACAATTGACATTAAAAAGTTTCATAGATTTTGAATCCATCTCCTCGAAAGAATATTCATTTTTTTTTTTTTTCAATCTCCTCGTTCCTTCCCTCTCAGTCTTTTCCATTCTCAGCTAAAGATTTATTTTCGTCTCTTCCATTTCGCTCCTCTGCACCCCCTCCCCTATTTACCATTCTCGTGGAGTATCGCTCGCAAGCGAGATGACAACAAAAGCGTATGGAGCCAAGTCTGCTGAGCTATCCGCATCAAGTGACAATGGAATAGTGCGCAAGCACATTCCATCCTCCTCGCTGCATCCATCGCTGCTGGGCGGAACCAATGAAAAGCAACAGCCGAGTAGGCGTCGCTGTGCATTCTAGCAAAATATTTTCCCACTGCAGCTTTTTTTTCGCTGCATTGCCCGCAATCTTGGTCATTCGATTATTTCCGAATATTTTATTTACACGAATCTGAATAAAAATTGATTTTGGAAAAAAAAAAAAATTTCAAGACCCGGGGCCGAGAAAAAAAATATCGCGATACGTCTCGTTACGATTTTTCTCTCGCGCGCGTTCAAGACTCTCGCTATTCTCATACAACAGCAGCATCAGCAGCAGTTTCCGTCGTCGCCCTCGCTCGCATCTTCAACGAGAGCCCCGGTTCTGCGCGCGGCCCAGTGCGCACCAGGAACAGGTTATACCAAAACCAAGAATGCAAAAGGAACCACGATGAGCTATACTCGCTTTCTACCGTGCATAAAAAAACACACACACACACACATACGGGTTCGTATGTAAACAGATAATACGCACGAAAGACACTGGGAGAATAACTTTTTCGATCGAAATCTCGTTACGAGGTGCCGATGAAATAAACAATAAACCGATTTTAATAAACTATCGATAAAATGCTAAATTGCAGTGGGTTTTATTTACCTGGAGAACTGCATACGAAATTCTTTCATTTCATTTGATTTTTTAAATTTCTACTATATTTTATTTTATTTCTTGAATTTTTATTCTATTTTATTAGATTTTTCACATTTTGCAACTTTTAACACACGCTCTTATGAGAAACTACTGAAAATTGGGATTTTTCTAAATAAATGTTTGGTTTCCTGAATTTTTATTCTATTTTATTTGATTTTTTAAATTTTTATTCTATTTTATTAGATTTTTTAAATTTTGCAACTTTTAACGCACGTTCTTATGAGAAACTAATGAAAATAGTGATTTTTATAAATAAATATTTAATTTTTTGAATTTATATTCTATTTTATTTGAATTCATAAATTTCTATTCCATTTTATTTGGTTTTAAGGAATTTCATTCAATTTTTTAAAGTTAACGTTCGTAATGAAATATTTATAAATAAAAATCTCGACTTCCACACAGACAGAATATTTTGCATACAACGTCCTTAAAAATCCTCCATGCACTGCGCAGCTAGTCGAGATATTCAAAAAAAAAACATAGCCAGTAAGTTTGCCAGGAAAATTCCAGATTTTTCAGCAAATTTGCCACGATTTTTAATAAATACCAATCCAACGATAATACACACACACACATTTATTTTTTATCTATTTGTTGTATTTATCGATGCGTGGGTATATATGCGAGGAATACTAAACCGAACGAGCCGGTTAAACTCGGCACGAAACTCGAATGATAAAAAAGAGACGAAGTGTTTCTGGTCGCGCTGGTTCTCTCTCTCTCGCTCTCGGAATCTTTTCTACTCGTTTTTCTCATTCTATTCGATCTCCACCTTCCGAAATGGCCTTCCTTCTCGAATTCGCGGCCAGTTTCTTGGAAAATGTTGCGCGCGAGATGACGGGATCTGATATGCACCGTTGGACGCGACGTCGTGGAGGGATTTTGGAACATAGATCGAAAAATAGAGTGAGCTCGCGAGCGGAATGTGCTACGTCGTTGTTTTTGTTAATCTCGCTGTGCAATGCGATGGCGCGATCGATTAATCGCTCGACAATTCCTTTAGAAACCAAATTTCCTGTCAAAATATCGAAAATTTTGAAATTATCAAAAAAATATTTAGTTTATCGTGTTTAAAAAAATGTCGACGATTTTTGAGAAAATTTCATTGGGACGCTCCACCACGTGGAACACATTCGATGAAAAATGCTGGAAAAACGATGAGGGAACGAAAAAGCATAAGAAAGAATAAGAAGCACGCGAGTACGCACACACGTCGACGTTTCGGACAATAGCTGTCACCTCATTCACGTCAAGGCAACCAGCAGCAGCAGCAGCAGTTATGACGAAAAGAAGAAACGAGAATAGAGAAGCAAGGATGCAAAGAGAACGTCGCGTCGCATGTCGCCGAGGACGAGGACTACAAACTTTACGGGGGGATCCCGCGGTGCGTGTGGAGCAGAAGCTTCGCTCGAAGGGAGGATCATATTGCATCGACTTATTTTTTAACATCGTGTTATTTCCCTTGCCCCTACGTAGTACGACCTTCGACGGGATCACGTGCATCTTTTGAGAGTGTCGTATTGCTCTCCCCGACACTTTTCACCCCTTTGAAAATTCCTCCGCACTCTGTAAGCCCTTCGATCGATAAATAAGCCACCGAATCGTTTCTACAGAAAAAAAAACGAACGTGGCAACTTTAAATCGATAAAAAAATCATTGCCAATCACTGTGGCCAAAATTTTCATGAAAAAGTTCGATATTTCGTTCGATACGTTCGACTAAACGTTTTTTTAGAATAATCCCAAAAATTGTGTCATCGCAGCAAGAAATATTCTAGAAAATTTTGAAATTATCAAAAAATATTTAGTTTATCGTGTTAAAAAAAAAAATCGACGATTTTTAACAAAATTTCATTTCCAGTGTTTTTTAAATGGGAGAGTAAAAAACATTTTTTTCTTCTTTATCCTCCTGTATGTCCCATCAGCTCAGGACACACACGAGCTACGTGTAATTCCTCCATTCACGCGATGAAAACGTAAAATCTCTCTCTCAAATCCGAGCTTACGAAAAAATCCTCGAGTTATCGAGAGCGACGCACAAATCGCGGAAAGTAGGAAAATACACGATTCGACGCAGCTCGGTCTGTATGTAACGCGTGGAATACATCCAACCGTTTTTTTCTTCTCTTAATTCTTCTTCTTGCTCTTCCCTTTTATTCTTCCAGTTGGAAAAGGTACCGGCAGAGGGCTCAAGGCCTGCTGCTGTCAAAAAGGAGCGTTCGGGGGCGGGGAAGAAGCGCTGACGTTCTAAGAACATCTATTCATCAACGATCTCCTGCTCAGCGTTCCAATTCTCTATTTTCCTTTTTTTTACTTATTTTTTTTCTCTCTCTTTTTTTTTCAAGTTGCTCAGTCTCTCGTGATCGTTTGGGCAAAGCAAACACAGCGACTCCTTCCAATCAGCATCGATTCAAATTTCTCCGCAGAGCCCAGCAGATCGATCCTGCCAAAATTCCGCCCCGTGAATTTCATGGTGCTGTATGGTGCCCATCGCTCAGGACAAACTCCCCATGGACTCGGCGCAACGTGCAGGAGCAATATAAAACGTTGCGGAGTCTCGAGGCTCCGCGCGCGGTCCGGTCCATTAATAAAGTCATCGATACGCCTTGCCTACCCTCGCGTCAAACGACGAGCGAGCAAGCAGGCTGCGCCTGCTTGCTCGCGAAAATATTGCAAAGCACTATCGAGTTACTATACGCGCGGACTTTGTGCTGTACGCGTTGCTGCGCATATATAACGAGCTTGCTTTGTATATCGAGAGTCGAGCCAGGATGCTGGGCGGTCCAAGAACTCGGATGTCCGATCCCCGGCGCGAGAGACCGAATTCGATATTATCACGTCGACTGTGTGGCCCGGAACGACTGACTCTTTACGGATTTTCAACTAAACTACAAATTTTACGTCGACGAAACGAAACGTTCGAGAGCTGTGAAAGAACTTTTGAATCGTTCGTCACTTACGAATTTCACGACCATCAGGAAGCTCGTTATTCAACAATTATCATTAATTAATTAAATGCAGTCAAACGCAGTCTCATGGAAACTGGTGTAACTTTGCGACAAGTTTTTTTTTCGACCCCTCAATTTTTTAATATCCACAATATACCGAAAGCAAAGGAAACAAAAAAAAGTTGATCGATAAATATTTTTAGTCTTTGTTTAAAAAATTGTTCTTAACAAAATGTTAATTTTTTGAATAACGAGCTTCCCAATCGTCGTGAAATTTTTACACGACCTCTTAAACACTTCGTACAAAAAAATACTCAATTTTCAGAATTTTCTCATCATTTTAATTTCGACCCTTAAGGTCGTTGAAGTAACGACGATAGAATTCTTCAAATTTGGCATGTTTTTGCATCAAGTATTCAGCAGGTCGTGTACAAAGTTCACGACGATTAAGAAACTATTTATTGAACAATTACCATTAAAAAATCTCCCCAGTACTCAAAATTTTGAATTGTGAATTCGAACTGACGAAAACGCGTGGACGCACTGCCTAGAAATAAATACGCGATGCAGGCAAGTCCCAAGAACCAAAAAATATTCATATACCAACATATTGTTCCTTGAGAGCGAAAATAAAAGTGAAAAGGAGCGCGGTATAATCCAATCTTGAATTCGTGGAATTGAGTATGCGGTGTACGAAAATGCGACAGAGAGAGAGACCGAGAGAGAGAGCAGCGGCGGGTGATTCTTCGGCGCGATATGCACGCCTTGTCTCGCGAGAGTATAGACGCGCGCGCGATGTATACGTGTTTATATTCGTGTATGGAGGAAAAAAGAAAGAGAGGGAATCCGAGAGAGAAAAATAATTATTGTTCCAACAGGAAAGAAGTTTTTTTTTTTTTTTGAAACGCCACGCGATCAACGAAAATTTCCTCGTCGTGATTCTCCCAAACTTCGAGTTATCTGTGTTTCTTATTTTCTCACTTTATCCAGCAAAGAGCCCGAGCAAAGGAAAAAATCAAATAAAATAAATAAAGAGACAGTGAAGAATAAAAAAAAGGAAAAAAAAGCAAGAGCTCTCGGTGGATACAACAAATTCCTCGGTGGGCCTTGTGTAGAGAGGGTCGTGAATTCGCTGCGATCGGTATCCCTCCTCCTGCTGCCCCTCCGTTCCTCTCGAATCCTCCAGACTCTATCTCTCTCTCCCAATCTCATGCAATCCCCTTCTCCCTCCTCTGGATCCTGGTGCACAACAGCGCTCGTACAGACGCGGGGCCAGGGCAGAGAAAAAACGTAAAAATCGAATGAAATAAAAGAAGAAATTAAAATAAAATAAAAGAACGAGATTCGCGCGCTGCGCTTTGCCAAACTGGTTTCCAGTCTCGCTCTCTCTCTCTCTCGTTCTCTGAGTCACCGTCTATAATGACGAACATCGCGGGGAACTCGCACGCGCGAGCAAAAATCCATTGCTCACCAATTTTTATTCTCAATTTTATCAAATTTTCAAAAATCCCCGAAAGTTTCTTTGAATTTTCGAATTTTTCGAATTTTTCTGTTGGAAAAAAAAAATATTCTCGCCTGTAAAAAATAAACAAGAAAATTCTCGCGGAGAATTCGCACGCGCGCAGTCCTGGACATCCGAGCAAAAATCCATTGCTCACCAATTTTTATTCTCCATTTTATCAAATTTTCCAAAATGCCCGAAAAATTTATTTGAATTTTCGAATTTTTCTGTTGGAAAAAAAAATATTCTCGGCTGTGGAAAAGAAACAAGAAAATTCTCACATATTCTCACGGATGACTCGGTGGATTAATGCTCCGCGAGACTAGCTTCAGTCCTGCCGATGCCACGTTCTGATAAACACGTACCAGTTGAGTTAATGATGAGCCTGTCAGTATATATTTCGGAAGAAACTAAATTAACGTACGCGACGAAACAATGCGACGACGACGAGGAGATGTCGTGTTGCAATTTTTCAACGTTGCTTCATGCAGATAATAAATAAATCATTTTTTCATGCAGCATCAGCCTGTGAGGCTAATTAATGACCATTCGCTCGAGAGACATCGCGAGGATTGACAAAAATGTTTTTTCTACTGGTGAGGAGCCGAATCGAGCGTGTCATTCGAGGAAGAACCGTAAACGCCGGCGCTGCTGATTTTTAACAGAATCCCAAAAGATAGTCAAGGGAAAGCCCGAGAGATCCTAATCCTCGCGATCGTGGGAGTGCGAGCATCGAGAGAGGAACGAGTCCCGTTATTTTCTCGCAACCCTTGACGCGATCCTTTCTCTATACGACTCGTGTTTTTAGCTGCGGCTTCGCTCGGGCCCTTTTCTCTCGTCGGGATCAGGAAAACACGAAAAAAAACACTTGGAGAAAAAAAAATTTCATTTTTTTTTGTAGTGACGTGAGAAAATGTTGATTCGGGAGATTTTTTAATGTTAATTGTTCAATAAATAGTTTCTTGATCGTCGTGAACTTTGTACACGACCTGCTGAATACTTGATGCAAAAACATGCCAAATTTGAAGAATTCTATCGTCGTTGCTTCAACGACCTTAAGGGTTGAAATTAAAATGATGAGAAAATTCTGAAAATTGAGTATTTTTTTGTACGAAGTGTTTAAGAGGTCGTGTAAAAATTTCACGACGATTAGGAAGCTCGTTATTCAAAAAATTAACATTTTGTTAAGAACAATTTTTTAAACAAAGACTAAAAATATTTATCGATCAACTTTTTTTTGTTTCCTTTGCTTTCGGTATATTGTGGATATTTAAAAATTGAGGGGTCGAAAAGAAAACTTGTCGCAAAGTTACACCAGTTTCCATGAGACTGCGTTTGACTGCATTTAATTAATTAATGATAATTGTTGAATAACGAGCTTCCTGATGGTCTGTTGAATACTTTGTACCAAATTTCCTCATCATTTCCGATTAGGAACTCCTTGAATCGTCTCGACGAATAAAACAAGTTCGTCAAACGACCTGGCTCAAGGATTCTGAGCCCATTCGATAAATTAACTAATCTCGGAAGCAATAGAGTATTTTCCCAAACGCGTGACACGCGCCCGTCTCAATAATATACCCAAGATTTTGTGTAAGCATGCGGTAACCCGTGTTTTTTATTTTCTTTATTTTTTTCATTCTCATTCAGTTGACCACAGCAGCAGCAGCACGAAGAGCAGAGAATCGCGGGTGCGAGCGCAAACGTGTGTGTGACACGATGTGATCCAACTCGACGAGAGGAGCTCCGAAGGCTCTTTGGGGGCGACAACTCGGTTGGCACCAATCTCAGGTCTTCCAGGTACTCGGACGCACACCTTATGGCTTCTTTGGCAAAGGTGAGAGAATGAGGGAGCAGGGAGCCCCATAATACCCACTTCTCGGTGTGTTGATGCGGTGCGGATCCGCGAGCAGCCTCTTCCTGCTCCAGGTAGAGCTTCTGCTTATATATTCTTCTTCTTCCTCGTCTCTCTCTCTCGCTTACGCTCTTCCTGCTGCGGGCACGAGGATACTACCGTTCGATAAGGTGTGCACGAAACTATAACCATTTGAAAAGTCGGGCCCTCCTCCGCGAGTGATGCGAGTGTGTCCTGCTGCATATGCGAACCCCGCAGCAGGTATCCTCCTCTTTCCACCCTGCAAAAGTTTATTGCGACAGGAGCAGCAGCAGGTTGCATCTTGGCCGCGGGTCTATCGACCCCGCGTGTGCACCTGCTGGTGCTGGTTGGCTCGCCCGGGACTGTGTCACTTCTTCGTGGCGCCATTGACAGTCACGAGGGTCGGAGCCTCTATTGATGTTTGTAGTGCGTCGACACCGAGCAGGCAGTTTCATTGATGAAACTTTGCCATGGAAACACGAGGATTACGATGTCCTTGCACTGGAAACTCATTTTTTTTGGAAAAGATCGATATTTCGTTCGAAACGTTCGACTAGACGTTTTTTTTTTTAAATAAATGAAAAAATGGTGTCATTGGAGCAAGAAATATTCTGGAAAGTCTCTCCGGAAGCAAATTTTAGTCGTTCCAATCGTAAATTTTGCTGACAATTTCGTTAGAAACCAAATTTCCTGCTAAAATTAAGAAAATTTTGAAATTATGCAAAAATATTTATCGTGTTTAACGAAATATCGACGTTTTTGAATTTTATAGTTTTGTTATTAAATAAAACGGTGTGCATGGGAATGGTAAAGCGTTTGAGGAGACTCGCTGCTCTATTATCTCAAGAAGATCGTCATTATCGTTTGCATCGTGTGTCTGTATAATTATGTATATATATATATAGAGGAGACTGCACGACGAGCAAGGATAAGCCATTATCTTGTTTGCGTCACGAGAAGCGACATCCTCGGCTCCGGCATCCTCGTGGCTTCGTGCAATTGAGAAAATCACTTAGAAATAATAGCAAGTGATCCTCGGGAAAAACGTCGATGGCGCACAAATATAATGAATATGTCGTGAAGCAGAAATAATTTATATTTTTGTACGGATCCCGCATAACGGTTTCTTGATCCCGGATCTTCGGCGATCGCAAAAACAAAGAGTTTATTTATTAAAAATATTAATTTAGCAAAATGGGAGAATCGCAGGAGTTTGTAACTTTGAAAACTTACACTTTGCATGATAAAGGCTCGGTTATCGTAATCGCAGTTTCGAAGGCTTTGAAAATCATGCTGAGAAGGTGCTGGTCGCCGGTTCTTGCGCGCGGAGATACAAGCGAAAGCACTTAATGCCAAATTCATTTTTTTTATCCCTCGATTCGCCAACATCTTTTTACCGCGCGCGAGATCCGCCGAGCTAATCGAATCGAAGGTCGATCAGAGCGAAAAAACCGAAGAGAATTTAACGCGCTTGAGGGTCCCGAGCCCATCGCGCCGCATGTGCAAGGCCATTTCTACACCTCGCTCCGCGGAGACACGACCTTCTCATTGAGTCTTCTCCTCATTCTGGTACTTTGTACAGTTCATAGTGTACGATCTGTATATATTTTCTGCAATGGGAAATAAAAGAATGCCAAAAAAATGTAGATTTTCTATTGATCTTTGTATGGAATTTTTATATCTGGAAATTGCATTTTTATAGAATTTTTATAGGAATTTTATAGAGTTTCTATAGAAATTTAGAATATCTATAGATTTCCATGAAATTTCTATAGAATTTCTATATAAATTCTATGCAATTGCTAGGAGAAGAATTTTTATAGAATTTCTATGGAAATTCTAGAAAAAGAATTTTTATATAAATTCTATGGAAATATAGAATATCTAGAAGTGGAATTTTTATAAAATTTCTATGGAATTTCTATAAAAAGAATTTTTATATAAATTCTATAGAAATATAGAATATCTAGAAATGGAATTTTTATAGAATTTCTATGGAATTTCTAGAAAAAGAATTTTTATATAAATTCTATAGAAATATAGAATATCCAGAAATGGAATTTTTATAGAATTTCTATAGAATTTGCAGAAATCGAATTTCTATAAAAATTCTATATAAATATAGAATATCTAAAAATGGCATTTTTAAAGAATTTCTATAGAATTTCTAGAAATAGGATTTTTATATAAATTTTATAGAAAGTATAGAATATCTGGAAATGCAATTTTTAAAGAATTTTTATGGAATTTATAGAAATGGAATTTTTATAGAATTTCTATAGAAAGTATAGAATATCTCGAAACGGAATTTTTATAGAATTTTTATGGAATTTCTAGAAATTGAATTTTTATAGAATTTCTATAAATTTCTATAAAATTCCTATATAATTTCTACAGAATTCTATAAACTTTCTATACGATTCTATAATTCGGCTCTTTGGAACAAATCTCCAGAATCGCCATAGAATTTATTAAAATTATTTCAAAATTGTCATTATTATTTATAATATTAAATTGATAATATAAAAATATTAAGTTATAAAAATTATTATTGAAATTATTTATCTTTTCACTTTTGACGTTTGATGAAAATTTGCATCGTCGAAGCCACGGATGCTGGGAATATGAGGAAATGGTGCGGATATGTGTGAATGCGACGTGATACGAGGCGTTGAAAATAGCGGCTGCTTGATATCCACATGCGTTGTCCCGCAGAAACTACACTTTTTGTGGGTTTCCAGGTCACTGAAGAGCAAATGAATGAACTGCTGCTGGCCTGTCTGTAATTCATTCAAGCTTCAAAATCCAGTATATAGCTACGCGAGGATCACGAACCGGGAGCACTCTGAGAAGTAGTAGTTCCTTCCTCGCCTGCTCCTGCTCTTTCTCTGTCTCTTGTTGGGGCAGCAGCAGCAGAGGGAGATCATGCTGGCGAGGCGCCGAGAGTTCCTCGAGAAGCTGCGGGAAGAAACACCAGCCAGAGACCCTCATCCGCAGCTCGGACCCATGCAACGGAGGAGATCCTTCCTCTAAGCTCCCGAGCCGTTATATTTTTGTTTGTCGACTTCCGAGAGTGAAACCCCTGCTCGCGGTCGAGACCAAGAACAACCTTCTGCCACCCACGCCACCAAACCGCACTTACGAGAGAGAGAGAGTAGGGTAGAGGACCGCGCGGAATCTGGGTCAGTTTAAGCGGCTCGCGTACTCAATTTTCGTCTTGTATATCGCGCGCGAGTCCAAGAGTTGTTGGGACATCAGCTGATCGAGGGATTTTTCCGCAATCAATTTTGAGGCTTAAAAAAATCATTCGATCCTTGAATCATTTAAAAGGAGATCCTGACGCCGGGTCTCAATCCGAGGGATTTCCAAGTTTGTTTTTTTCCAGCTTCACTTAATATTTTGATAATTATTTCTGCAAAACTTCAGGCTCGGTTATCGACCTAATTACAGAGAAACAAAAAATATCCAAATTGGGGATTTTTGCAAAGGAATTCTGAGACGACATACAAAAACCCAACTTCCGGTCGCTATGAAAGTGTTTATGATAGTGGGAACCCGTCAGATTCTTGAAAAAAAAATCTCATTTACATTCTTGACACTTTTGGCGATCCAATGCGTTTAGAAAAAATTATGCTCATCGATTTATTTTTTATGGAATATCAAGTTCAACTCGAACTTCCGTTCCGGCATTGGACGAATCTCGCCACGATAAAGAGACGTCATTTGAATATCTACACATATATTTCATTGTCTTGACACAGATCGACGTTCAAAATCATTGAGTTTGAACTCGTCTGGTTGAGTAGTAAAAAGAGATGGAGAAAGAAGCAACGTTGCTTAACATCAAATCCACAGAAATTCTACGTGAATCGTTGGAATCCATATTTTGAATTTTTCCAATTAAATCTCAACGTTAATAACATTATTGCCACGTGGAAAATTTCAGTTATCGAAAATCCTTTTTTTAGCATGCACTTCAAAAAAAAGCAACGATCCTCTAGCGATTCTCGCAGAGAATATAATCGTGGGAGTAGAAAAAGATTCCCAGACGTTCACACAATTAATTCCCCAACCGACAATTAGCCAAATTATTAATAAAAAAAAAAATAAAAAAAATCGTAATGAAGCTAAACAAGCGATGATAGAAGTCTTCCTGTGTGGCCCTGCTCGCATCTCGCAGGGCTATTGTGTTCAGCCATCACGACGTTTGTCTTGCAAGCATCTTCATACGTTTGTATGTCAATTGGTGCAATTCGGACACTCGTACATCGAGCAAATCTGCGCGGGGTGCAGGCTCCCGATGGATAAAAATGCACTAATCGAGAATAATTGAGGCCATGATAATTTTTCAACTGCTTAAACTCTCCCATATATAAAAACTGCTGCTGCAGATTTATAATCCGATTTGGGGGGGCGATCAGGACCGCGAGCAAATTGGAACAACGTCCAACAAATCGTTTCTTCATAATTTTATAAAATCACTAATGGAGTATAATTGGATCGAGCAAATGGATGTTTGCCGAAGAGAATGCGATAATAGCCCAGACGGAGCGAGTAAGAAATCGCGTACGAAAAGGGCTAGACGCGTTATACACTCGGAAGCATCGCGAGCAGATACCGCGAGGTATTATCCGGACGATCGCGAGACCACGCACATTCAAGATTATATTCTCATTAACGAAAAGGACCGCGCGCGGCTCGAGGGCTCAGCGCGGAGACTCCTCAAAATGAATGAGAACCGAGCGTGCGGTATTAATTGCGTGGAAATTGTTTTCACCAAATACGCTGATGAATTTCCCAGTGCGTCCTTTTCTTTAGCAGAAAACACGATCCTGGCACGAGCCTCTATCAAGAAAAACAGTCATTTTTCCATTTTTCTTCATTTTAGCAATTTTTTTAAATTTATTAAATTTTTTTTTTGCTGTAAAAAATAAACAATATTTAAAAAAATGATTTCGACATTTTCTCCAATATTTTTCGAGTCGAAATATTCGGCAGTTTGTAAAGAACGCAACGATCAAAATTATAATTTAAAAAACGAAAGAGTCGCACGTTATTTTTAAAATAAAATATGAAAATAAAATTTGAACGTTAATTTATTAATAATTTAATAACAAATTAGAATTAAATTAATTAAATTAATTAATCAAAATAATAAATTCGTAAAAATATAAATTTAAAAAATAATAAAAAATAAAAAATACGAAAATTTTTCGTCATTTTTTTAAAAACAATTTTTTTCACTTGCGTGCAAATCTACCCCATGGTGGTTGGTACGTAATTCTGCAGAACAGTGGCAAACGAGGGTAAAAATGAAAATCACAATTAAAATCGCGATCGCCATTAGTTTTCGTAATTCTCGCCGATTGCGATGGATCGTGCGCCCGAAAAATCTTTCGAAAGCTCAGCCGAGTGGCTCAAAAACGATGCAAAAGTAAAAACACGAAAACATCGAATAACTGTGTTGTAAAATTCTTTCCCCCGAAACTTTTGAGTCTCTGGCTCCGGAATTCTCCCGTTGGTTAGTGTCTCGTCCAAGGATTCGTAAATACGAATGTCCTTTTGTCCTTATTGGCCTCAGCGGACGCTTCTCATTCATTCTCCCGATATCTATTTCCCGTGGTCGAAAAATCCAGTCGACGATGTATACGTTTGCCAAGAGATTCGGATGCGGAGCAAAAAAAAAAAAAAAAAA
>JBAJMU010000012.1:4233075-4246717 GCA_037952995.1 Hyposoter didymator | reverse complement strand
CGTGTAACTCTTCGTCTGTACAACACACACACCGATGTCGTAGTATCGAAGGATCGCGAGCGCGGGACTATGTGGGATCGCGTCTAACAAGCGGGGCCCTGTGAATTCCGAGCGGTCCCACCGCATAATCAAATTATTCTTAGAAGCCATGTTGGCGGAACATGTGCTCTCAAAACTGCCTGCTCCTTCCTCTCTCTCTCTTCTCTTTTCTCCATACGGTGACGTCACAGCCTCAAGAAAAAATGAGAATCCAATATTCATTGGCCCGGAGCTCTGGACACGAAGATTCTCGCACCGGAAGTTGATCCGGAGAGCAAAACCATTTTATTTTCTAGCAACGAGCTAATAATTCCTTATGTTTGCCAAATGTCTCCGGCTCTGCAGCATCCCAACTAGAGAAAAAGTCTAAGAGATCGAGGAAGAGATGCGTAGCAAAAAATTTAATTGAGATTTTCTACAAAATTTGAAAGAAAAAAATGAAAAAAAAAAAAAAAATACAATTTTGTTCGGCGATGCAGGTGCTGGATCAGGCGTTTTTCCTTCCATATCCACCGAGACATCGTGCGCAAGGAAAGTGGGTCTGGAATGACGTCGCTAGTCGACTTTTGACCATGAACCATTTTTGGCCTCAGTCCGTCGGCAGTAGCTGGCGGAGCATCGTCGTGAAAGCACGAGCATTGGAATAGGCTCTGGAGAAAGAAAACAGGCGCAGAGCTAAGAGAGTGAACGGGGGTCCAGAGAGCCGGGAGCACAGACAAAATAAAAATGTGACGAGACGAAAGGCGAAAGAGAAGAGTCGGAGCGAGGGAGAGAAAAGAAACGACGAGCCCAGTTTTCGTCTGTGCTGCGCTCTTTCTGCATCGGCAGCGAAGCAGGAGAGAGGCTGGGATGCTGGTCTAGGCGCGAGACGCCGATGGTGTTGAGATCTCTCGTTGTGCTCGCAGCCCCGGAGCGCGCAGGATCGAGCGATTCAGCGAGAGCAACGCAATATTTCTCTGGATCGCGGAGCTGCTACCGCCGCCGCGCAAAATGCCTGACGGCACTTTAGTTCGGATCGCCGAGGCTAACGAACAACTTGCCGGAGCCATTTATCACACAAGTTAATTAATAGAGCCAACCGCATCGCATCTATATATTTAGAGTCGACGATGACGCGCACTGCGTCCCAACAAAATTCCCCATTTCGATTTACTCTCCCATAATAAACTCTTGTCTTTTGTTATTTCGCCAAAAGCGGAGGCTTGTGCAACAAACATCACCTGTTGCCAGACACACCACATTCCCGAGCCAACGTTGCGGAATCACCATTATTTTTATCCATCAATAACTTTCCTACTCGTCGATGACGAAAAAAATAAAAAAAAATAAAAAAAATAAAAAAATAAAATAACAATCTTGTTAAATGATTGCCAAATTTATTTTAATGACGAAGCTAAATATTTCCAATGTTCACTTGGCCGTGGCATGCATGCTGCAATCTTCATAATCAAAATAAAGATAATCATTTATTAATGATTTCATTTGGGAATAATTATTTTGTAATTTATTAGAAAATTGAAAGTAAATATTCAAATGAAATTAAAATGAATTGATCAGTTTGAATTAATTTGGATTAAAAATGAATGTAGAAATTTAAATTTACCTGAATTTAGAAATTTGAATTTATAATAATTGGTAATAATTTAATTTTATTAGTTATTATAAAATTAAAAGCAAATATACAAATAAAATGGAAATAAATAAATGAATTTAAATTAAATAGAATAAAAAAATGAATTTATAAATTTAAATTTATAATAATTTGCAATATTTCAATTCTAAAATAATAATTTTGTAATTTGTTATAAAATTAAAAGTGAATATATTAATAAAATGGAAATAAATAAATAAATTCAAATTAATTCGAATAAAAAATGAATTTATAAATTTAAATTTATAACAATTCTCAATAATTCAATTTTAAAATAATAATTTTATAATTTATTACAAAATTAAAAGTGAATATATAAATAAAATGAAAATAAATAAATAAATTCAAATTAATTCGGACAAAAAATGAATTCATAAATTTAAATTTATAAATTTATAAATTCAAATTTATAATAATTCGCAATAATTCAATTTTAAAACAATAATTTTATAATTCATCAAAATCTTGAAAATAAATATATAAATAAAATCAAAGAAAATAAATAAATTAAAATTTATTCAATTTTATAATTTTTTTCTTTTTTTTTTCATTCGATTAATAATATTTGAGCTGAACAATAATTCATTCAGTAGCTACTTTCCATTTTTTAACATCGAGTGTCATCAATAGTTCCAGAACATAGCGTCGACCATATTTTCTGTTGCTTGGTGCGTCAGGGAACGTCAGAGAATCGATCAGAACAACTGCTGGCCGAATTCTGCTGATTGGTCGTTGTTGCATTCGTTCCACTTTTCAGGCTGATGTCTCGCGACGTCAACTGCACGCTGCTGCAGTTGAGAGTAAAATCCAATGCCAGGCTCACCCCTGGACAGCATCCATCCTCCTTGACTCGCGAACTTTTCATCCCCGAACATTGTCCAATATGCTCGTCATCACGATTTTCGTCGTCGTCCTCCTTTTCCACTTTCCTCGCGCCGCACGTTCCTTCTGCTTTACTCTCTGACTGCTGGCCGTGGTATTTCATCGCGATTCTAATGGTATGAGTCACTTCCGGACTCGGACTACGAGAGCCACGCGTCGTGACCTCGCTCTTCTCGCGTATGTTAACGCGCAAATTCTCCGAAATCTCCGAACAGATGCAGTCCTTGAAAACTTGTGGATGGTTCGTGCTCGAACGCATTTTGTATCTTGTCGGACCTGAAACGAGATAATTCACCATCTTTTTCCTCAAAAACCTCAAAATCTGTCGTGAACAATGATTTTTTAAAAATTTAGTCAAAATTAAATAAATAAATTGAAATTAAAATCGTAATTAAAAAATAATTATAAAATTACTTAATTAAAATTGGAATAAATATTTAATTTGATCAAAATTTCATTAAATTGATTAATTGATAACGAATGAATTAATAAAATTAATTTAATTCTTAAAATTTTAATTCTCGTTGAATTGAATTAATTATGCAATCAAATTATTTAATTAATAATAAATAAATCTATAAAATTTTGTTAAATTCGATTAAATTGATTAATTGATAATAAATAAATTAATAGAATTAATTTAATTTTTAAAATTTTAATTCAAATGAAATTTAATTTAATTTTCAAAATTTTAATTCAAACGAAATTTAATTGAATTTTCAAAATTNTCGTTCCACTTTTCAGGCTGATGTCTCGCGACGTCAACTGCACGCTGCTGCAGTTGAGAGTAAAATCCAATGCCAGGCTCACCCCTGGACAGCATCCGTCCTCCTTGACTCGCGAACTTTTCATCCCCGAACATTGTCCAATATGCTCGTCATCACGATCCTCGTCGTCGTCGTCCTCCTTCACTTTCCTCGCGCCGCTCGTTCCTTCTGCTTTACTCTCTGACTGCTGGCCGTGGTATTTCATCGCGATTCTAATGGTATGAGTCACTTCCGGACTCGGACTACGAGAGCCACGCGTCGTGACCTCGCTCTTCTCGCGTATGTTAACGCGCAAATTCTCCGAAATCTCCGAACAGATGCAGTCCTTGAAAACTTGTGGATGGTTCGTGCTCGAACGCATTTTGTATCTCGTCGGACCTGAAACGAGATAATTCACCATCTTTTTCCTCAAAAACCTCAAAATCTGTCGTGAACAATGATTTTTGAATATTTAGTCAAAATTAAATAAACAAATTAAAATTAAAATCATAATTAAAAAGTAATTAAAAAATTACTTCATTAAAATTGTAGTAAATTTTTATTTCGATCAAAATTTCATTTAATTGATTAATTGATAACGAATGAATTAATAAAATTAATTTAATCCTTAAAATTTTAATTTTCTTTGAACTAAATTAATATTCAATTAAATTATTTAATTAATAATAATTGAATCGATAAAATTTTGTTAAATTCGATGAAATTGATTAATTGATAATAAATAAATTAATAAAATTAATTTAATTTTTAAAATTTTAATTCAAATGAAATTTAATTTAATTTTTAAAATTTTAATTCAAATGAAATTTAATTTAATTTTCAAAATTTTAATTCAAATGCAATTTCATTTAATTTTCAATATTTTAATTCAAATGAAATTTAATTGAATTTTCAAAATTTTAATTCAAATGAAATTTAATTTAATTTTTAAAATTTTAATTCAAATGAAATTTTATTTAATTTTCAAAATTTTAATTCAAATGGAATTTAATTGAATTTTCAAAATTTTAATTCAAATAAAATTTGATTAAATCATTCAATTAATAAACAGCAAAATGATAAAATTGAATCAAAATCAATTGAACGTTAACAAGCGTTAAAAAAAAACTGCCACGGATTTTTTTTAGTATTTCGTCCATTGGTAACGTAGATTTTCGAAATATCTGCTCGGCCTTGTACGATAATAAATCGCAATCACGTTGCTCTGCTGTAATGTGCTTGGGCCGAGAACACCTGCGCGCCTAAATGCACGCAACCCCGAACGACTCTGCTGCGCGATGTATTTGGTCGTAGCTAGTGCGAGAATCTGAATGTAAATATGCGGGATTCGACACACTGCTGGGAATGTTATTACTGTAGACGAGCTTCGAGCTAGTCGAGCGCGAGCGAATCCCTCGATTTTACGAAACGCCAAACGCGAATCCCTCGCGTTTGGCGTTGCAACGAAATGATAACAAAGCAGCAGGCAACGTCGTTGAGCAAACGATAATGAAATTGGATCGTTAGCATTTTGTTTCTTCGTCAATTCGATGGACGGAGAATTCAGTGAAGCAGAAAAATTTCAAATTGTCGTTTCCACGTGTTTCGATTTTAATTTTTATCGATAAAAACAAAAAACAAACAAAATCTGCGATGTATTTGGAAAAAAGCGTGACCGACGATTTAAAAATACGAAATTGAGTGACGAATCGAGGATTTTGTGATTTTCGGGATTTGCGGGGTCGAAATTTAGAAAAAAATGTGATAACGCGATTTTCAAGCAATTTCATACCTGCGACAATTCTTTTGGTGCATTCCTCGAGACTTTCTAGCTCGGCGTTGCATCCGTTAGTCTCGAGAAATGGATCACGTGGCTTCTTGCGTCTGGTCGATGTTTTGCTTTTGGATTCCTCGATATTGCGAAACGAACGAGCGCCGTTGGGATCCTTATCTCTATGACGTTCGATACGAGATACCTTTTCCAAAAATTCATCCAGAACGATGTCTCTGTCGGGATTGCTTCGGGGCGATTCTCCGGTCCCACGTGATCGCGCGCTCGCTTGAGACTCGATCAATGGAATTGGACATTCCGGAAGTTCCAACGAAGTTATCGTCAGAAATGCCGGTCGCTCGTTCCTCACTTTTTCCAGCCACGATCTGTAACTAAATAAATCAATAAATCATTTTTTTCATAAATAAATAAATAAATAAATAAATAAATAAATAAATAAATAAATAAATAAATAAATAAATAAATAAATAAATAAAAAAATAAATAAATAAATAAATAAATAAATAAACAAATAAATAAATAAATAAATGAATAAACAAATGAATGAATAAATAAATGAATGAATAAATAAATAAATAAATAAACAAACAAACAAATAAATAAATAAATGAATAAATAAATAAATGAATAAACAAATAAATAAATAAATAAATAAATAAATAAATAAATAAATAAATAAACAAATAAATAAATAAATAAATAAATAAATAAATAAATAAATAAATAAACAAATGAATAAACAAATGAATAAATAAATAAATAAATGAATAAATGAAAAAATGAATAAATGAATAAAAACTAATGGACGGAAAATTCTCGTTCCATACTATTTCGTAGAGCAGAGAGAATTACGACAGGCCATGAATCGTCGTAAAGTGAAGAAAAGGGATAAGATTTAATTCGCAAAGGCAAGTTGCTGCAATTCTCCGAGAGCTGCGATGTAAAAATCTCACCATCAGCTAATTAGCGATTTGGACGTTGTAACTCGGGCTTTTCATCGTTAACACAACACACAAATGTACACGCACACAGCACGAGGACCAACACACTATTAGCTTCATTACCAGTTCGCTCAGCTCGTTCTTCTCGAGTTCTCGGAACTATACAAAGAAAGAATAAAGAGTAAAAGAAAGAAATCGAATTCGTGCAAAGTGTCGGTGAGCCCGGTCGAGCACGCGTTTCTTTTCTTTCAAGATCGACTGACGAATAAAAAAATAAATAAAAAATGGAAAAATGGCGTCGCGTCGTAAAATCTGCGCCCGCAGTGCATTCGCGCGCATTCTCTCTTCATCGAGAACGATAGCGAGATGCTTTTTAACTCCTTCCCTGATGCTGCTTCAACTTTACACTTCTTTCCCAACAACCTCGCCCAGACTTGTGTCACAATCAAGTTAACAACACATTTCACGTTCTTTGAAAGCCGCGTGCACGGGACTCCTTGAGTGCAAACGAAAGTGCCACAGAACCATCGTCGACGACAAAGTGTGTCGCTTTACAAAGTCTCATCACAGCAGGTGAATTCTTCAAGTTTCCGATCAAAGTCTCCTTAAGAACGGTCAAATATAAATTTTTCTTTTCAGTTTTTCTTACAGAAGAAATGATTTCCGAACCCAAAAATTTAACAACCGATTTTTTTGAGAAATTAAATAAAGCTTCTGTTTAAAATTGAAACTTTTAACACACGCTCTTATGAGGAAATACCAAAAATTGTGATTTTTATAAATGAATATTTGGTTTCCTGAATATTTTCAATTTCTATTCTATTTCATTTGAATTTATGCATTTTTATTCTATTTTATTAGATTTTTTAAATTTTGCAACTTTTAACACACGCTCTTATGAAAAACTACTGGAAATTGTGATTTTTATGAATGAATATTTGATTTTCTGAATATTTATTCTATTTTGTTTGATTTTTTCAATTTCTATTCTATTTCATTTGATTTATTAAATTTTTGTTCTATTTTATTAGATTTTTTGAATTTCGCAACTTTTAACACACGCTTTTATGAGAAACTACTGAAAATTGTGATTTTTATAAATGAATATTTGATTTTCTGAATTTTGATTCTATTTTGTTTGATTTTTTCAATTTTTATTCTATTTTACTTGATTTATTTAATTTTTATTCTAATTTATTAGATTTTTTGAATTTTGCAACTTTTAACACACGCTTTTATGAAAAACTACTGAAAATTGTGATTTTTATAAATAAATATTTGATTTTCTGAATTTGAATTCTATTTTATTTAATTTTTTCAATTTCTATTCTATTTTATCTAATTTTTCCAATTTCTATTCTATTTTATTCGATTTATTAAATTTCCATTCCATTTCATTTGAATTTATAACTTTTCATTCTATTTTATTTTTATTTATAATTTCTTTTCCTATTTTATTCGATTTAATCAAATTTATTCAGTATTTTAAAGTTAATGTTCGTAATTAAAGTATTCATACACTTTGCACTTTTATCAATAGAAAATTTTGCATACAACGTCCTCGAAGGACTAAAAAAAAAAAAGAAACCTGCAGCGACATTTCAGGATCAATCTCGCATTAAAATGCAACAGTCCGGACGACATTGTTCTACGAAATAAAGCAGAGCATCCTTGCCCAACCGGAAACTGGGAATTAGTTTAAAAGTTTTGTTAGTAATCGGACTAATTACGATTTTTCTGTGTGTAATGAAGAAATACCTGGAAGATCCTCGCCCCGGGCGATCTTGAGCACTTTTCGGATGACAGACATGCCGTGGCGAGGTTGACCTTGAATCGGTGGGCTCTCTGTCTCGAGCTGCGTTTCGTGGATCCTCGAGAGTGAGGCGCCGAATATAAAGTCCGGGCACCTCCTCCACCAGGAGGCATCGTCTCCTGTAGCCTGCCAGAGTGTCGGTCAGCAGGAGCGAAGCAAGCAGCGCATGCAGGCTCGATGTCCTGCTTTGTCAGACTCAGTTCTCATCGGCGGGCTGACCTGCTGTCATGATTAACGATCTGTTGGGCGCCATGCAAGGCCATCGAACATGCACTTTCGATTTATTTTCGACGGATTGTTTTTTCCTCGCAATTGACTGCGGATCGAATTTCTCGGATGACAGCAGCACTTTTTTTTTTAACTTTATTTCGACGCGGGATCGTTATTGTGCGCGCGGTTAATCGAGTTTGGCGATGAATTCTCTGTGGAGCCGGATGATGAATTTTTACTTCGAAATCCGAGATGGTTAATGAATTATTTATCATTTGAGATCGAGTCGTAATTAGTTAAGACGTTATAAATCGTAAAAGGCGAGAGAGAGAGAGGAGAGGAAGATTCGGTAGAAAGATTGGATTAAGGTGATCCTATCGCAGGCCCTAAATCCGAGGGATTTCCAAGTTTCTTTTTTTTCCAGCTTCACTTAATATTTTCATAATTATTTCTGCAAAACTTCAGGCTCGGTTATCGACCTAATTACAGAGAAACAAAAAATATCCAAATTGGGGATTTTTGCAAAGGAATTCTGAGACGACATACAAAAACCCAACTTCCGGTCGCTATGAAAGTGTTTATGATAGTGGGAACCCGTCAGATTGTTGAAAAAAAAATCTCATTTACATTCTTGACACTTTTGGTGATCCAATGCGTTTAGAAAAAATTATGCTCATCGATTTATTTTTTATGGAATATCAAGTTCAACTTGAACTTCCGTTCCGGCATTGGACGAATCTCGCCACGATAAAGAGACGTCATTTGAATATCTACACATATATTTCATTGTCTTGACAGAGATCGACGTTCAAAATCCTTGAGTTTGAACTCGTCTGGTTGAGTAGTAAAAAGAGATGGAGAAAGAAGCAACGTTGCTTAACATCAAATCTACAGAAATTCTACGTGAATCGTTGGAATCCATATTTTTCATTTTCCCAATTAAATCTCGACGTTAATTACATTATTAGCACGTGGAAATTTTCAGTTATCGAAAACGAAGCGACAGGACTTCCTCAAATGTTTAAACGAAAGAATGCAGACCACGAAAAAATTCAGAATGGTGAGTAATAAGTTCCTGTGACTAAAATAAACGAAAAAAAAAAAAAAAAAAATACTTTTGGTTGCTGAATCGTGTCTAACGTTTAGTGACTCAAGGTCCCGATGTTTTCTCCCGATTTAATGAAAATACGAGTTCATTGGTCCGGAATTTGTTTGTTAATCGCGCGGCGAGATGGTGACGCGAGAGCAAGAAGGTAACGAGTTAGGATCTCACCGAAAAATCACATTTGCGTTGCCAGAGGAGTAGCGAGAGTTTTAAAGATTCGTGGGGGGATGGCGTTGGAGGCGAATGAGTGTAAAGGAGAATTCGATCCAGGGGGGAGCAGCTCCTTCTCGGCGCAGCCTGCGGGGTACGAAGCAGCGTCGTTCAAGCGTTGCTTAACGCGGGCTGTTTTGAATTTTTATTCTTTCTCGTTGGGCGCCCCACATCGCGAGGTGTGGGATAGATTAGTTCTCGCTCACATGCTTGTCAGCTACTTGCCGCGGGCCCTGAATATCGCTGAGCTCTTTCGCACACCTCGCCAAACCACGTTGTTTGGCAGGCATTCCGTTCTCCACGTAAAAACGTGCGCGTCAACATATTTATACGTCCGCCTTTCTGATTCACACACGACACGCCGCGCGCTCGCGTTTTCTTCCCATCCGAGCCACTTCTACACGCAAGAATTAACCAAAAGATAATGACGGATTAAATCAGTCGGACCTACCGCCGCAAGAGTTGTGGGATGATTAATCAGTTGGCTTATTAAAAAAAAAAAAAAAAAAAAAAAAAAAAAAATTTTTTTTTTTTTTTTTTTTTTTTTTTTNTTTTTTTTTTTTTTTTTAATTCCAGAGAAAAAAAAATTGATGGGATGGGAAAACGGAATTATTATCCAACTATTTGTCATTGATTTGCATGTGATCAGGGAGACAAATGTTTACGTGCCTTTTGTTGATAAAAAAAAAATAAATTAACATCGAGACTCTGTGAAGAATAAATGGGAAACAGGTTTTTGTGCGATAAATCGTAAACATATCACGGAGCATACGAAACTATCATATTTCAAAGCGCTACCTATATTTTCCTTCCCTATACCTCGATCTCTATACTATACACGATGCTGATGAAAGCCAAGGGAGCAAACCAGCTGGAAATTACTCTGCTGACGACCGGCACCGACGCCAATCTCTATTTCTACTCAACTACCGTTTCGCCACCACCTCACTCGCGATGATGTACGTTCATGTGTATACAAACGTTAAGGACGTTGTATGCTAAATTTTCTGTCGATAGAATTCTTTTGTATTTGCAACACACAAAGAGTATTGTGGTTTCTAATTACTCGCGCTATTTTGAGACTCGCAGATTTTGAGACTTTACTCGCGCATTCGATTTTTTACTTTAAAAAATTTGATGAAATTTTAAAAAATAGAATAAAATATTTGAAATTCAAATAATGTGAATGAAAATTTGAAAAATCTAATAAAATGGAATAAAAATTCATAAATTCAAATGAAATAGAATAAAAATTGAATGGATGAAAAAAAATAGCAAAGAAATTGAAAAAATCAAATAAAATGGAATAAAAATTCAAAAAACCAAATATTCGTTCATAAAAATCACAATTTTCAGTAGTTCCTCATAAAAGCGCGTGTTAAAAGTTGCAATATTTGAAAAATCTAATAAAATGGAATAAAAATTGAATAAATGTCAAAAAATAGCAAAGAAATTGAAAAAATCGAATAAAATGGAATAAAAATTCAGAAAACCAAATATTCATTCATAAAAATCACAATTTTCAGTAGTTCCTCATAAGAGCGCGTGTTCAAAGTGGCAATATTTGAAAAATCTAATAAAATGGAATAAAAATTCATAAATTCAAATAAAATTGAATAAAAATTGAATAAATGAAAAAAAATAGCAAAGAAATTGAAAAAATCAAACAAAATAGAATAAAAATTCATAAAATCAAATATTCATTAACAAAAATCACAATTTTCAGTAGTTCCTCATGAGAGCGTGTGTTAAAAGTTGCAATTTTAAACATTAAATATTTCGATTAATAAATGCTGAAGCCTCGGTCGTAAAATTTTATCGAAATTTTGTCAATTATATAAAAAATACAGAATTCCTCAGAAAATCTTGAATTCAGAGTACGTTGTTCTACAGTAAATTTGTAACAACTTTTTCGAATGAACTTGGGCTCGGAAACCATTTTGTACGTATAAGAAAAACCGAAAACAAAAATTTAGATTTATTCACCGCCCCCATACAACGTCCTTAGGCACACAGGACTCCTGCGGGCAGTGTTACGCTCAATAATATACCAATCCGGATGTAATATGTGCGTGAATTACACGTAAATACATTGCAGCACGTATACATAAACGCGCGGTTAACCTGTAGCTCTGGCAACTCGATTTGCATAATACGCTGTGCGTCCTGTAACGCGCACGTCATCGTATATGACAAATGGCGGGAATTGAGCTGCTCGCAAAGCTCCCATTGCACGGCTGCTTTGCGATTCAATCACGCAACGACGACGTTCCTCCGCATGTATATATCCTGCTCGTCTCGAGCAGCAGGATTAAATGTCCGCGCCCGGATTATAAAGCAACATTTTACGATTTTTATCGTATCGTTTAATCGCTGCTGCTTATTTTTGCTATGACGAGAGATTCGAGCGAGAGTGACACGTGGAAATGTCTGCTGGACCACTTACCGGAGCCCGCACTCGTCCTCTTTTTTTTTTCTCCTCGTTTTTTCGCTCTCCTCGGGGCCAAGCTCTAAAAACTGTCCCCGAGGATTCACTGCGCGCTGGGACTTCCGGTAAATGTCAAAATAACGAGCGAACCAACGATCTAAAAAATATTTAGCAGATTTTCAGAAAAAGTCGGAAAAAATGTCGAAAAAATAAAAAATTTGGAAATTTGGAAAATTAATGAATCGAGAATCCCCGAGGACACATTTTTCTTCACCCTCGTGCCTTATGATATTGAGTCAGTCAAAAACAGCTGATGACAATATACAGCAACGGTATTCACCCCGAAAAAAAAAGTTGCTCGCGATTCACGTTTCGTAGCGCCAAAAACGCGTGTGACCGAAAGGGATCCAAGGCTCGGGGTGTGCGTTTTGCTTTTTGGAATGACGCATCGATCCATCATAGAGAGAAAGAGCGTCGCGACGGGTGGCGTTACTGCCTTGACACGACGACAATAATAACTGAGCGCGCACAGATGATCGTCGCGAGAACACGTGAAATCGATTTTCTTGGCGACAAGAAATCAGAGAGACCTCGACCTCGAGTCGAATAGTTGACGATTTTCTTCCAAAAGAATTTTTAGCTCAAAAAATCTTTACGAGCAACTTTTTTCGAATCCGTCGAGAAAATTGACAAGAAAAAGTTGGTAAAGTTGCAAAAATCGCAAAATTCGATTCCAAAAACTTAGAAGCGTCGCGGCAGTGTCTAAGGCACTCGCCGGAGGATCCATCGAATTGAGCGACGACCCTCCGCTCCTCTCTCTCTCTTCCAGGCTCTCGCCATGGCCTATAATTTGATTTGCTATTCCGCGAATCTCACCAAACGATAGTTGACTATAAATTGGCAATCCTGCCAATCAATCGTTATAAAAAAGGCAGGAATGGTTGCTCCGTATCGAGAGCAAAGTGAACGCGACACTAAATTTGCTGCACAAATTTCTCGTCTTTCTGATTTTCTTATTTTTATCGATCCTCGTGTCTCATTAACTTTGTACAAAAAGCTTCCGCACACGATGAATGAGAAAATGAATAAATAGCCGACAAGATTAATTCCCGCGGAGGAATAAATTCAAGAAAAAAAAAAAAAAAAANAAAAAAAAACGGAATTTCTGGGAAATCTTCGCAGATCCAGAGGATCGCGGGAGACTCGCCCGTCACGCCACACACACAATCTCATAGATCGCCCGCAGCCTTTTGCCGCTTCTTTTTCTCGCAGCACACACCACCCCATCCCTGCCCCCCATAAAAACCCATGGCTGCGTATGGTGAAGCTGACCATTTCGATATATTTTCTTGGACGAAAATACCTGCTCGAGGATTTAGCGTTTCGATCAGTTTCACAGTCTCGTTCGCGCGCAGCCCTCCCTTCTCCTCTTTTGCTGCTCACCCGCGCTCCCACAAATATATGCCGCGAACCGGGTGTGCCGTTATTTTATGAAAAAATAATAAAAAATAAAAAAATTGAATTTAAAAAAAAAAACGCACGCGTTACGGAGCGGCGCTTACGCAACCTCGCGATTTGTCTCGATAATCTTTCGCCTTTTCGCTGCTCTCGATCTCATTAAATTTGTGCGCGCGGCGCCCGAGCACCGCAGCAGCAGCGAGAGAGCCTTTGTTACGTTTCGCCCGAAAGCTATAGAGAAAGGAGGGCCCAGCTTAATCAACTTTAATTTATTTAATCTCGCTCGACGGCGCCAGCAGGCGGCGGACCTTCACCAAAATCTCCGCGCTCCCAGCAGAGATACTCCAAATTCCGTTTTTTTTTTTTT
>JBAJMU010000012.1:4190857-4232477 GCA_037952995.1 Hyposoter didymator | reverse complement strand
ACTTGTACAGAATATCTTATAAAATTTGCAGAAAAAAAAACTCAAATTTTCGTAAAATTCGAAAAATCAGAAAATTTAAACCGTTCAAACAATTTTTTCGAAAATTAAAAAAACATATCGACATTTTATTCGCGAATTTATCGAAATCGATGACGTTCACTTGTACGTCATCAGAAATGATGAAAAAAATATAATTATTCATTAATTCCCGCAGCAATTATCGTGAAAAATGATTTTTCCATTATTTTCGAAAAAAAAAAAAAAATAAATTGTCAACATTTTAAATCAAAATTTTACAACCGTTGATTATCAACAAATATTGTGACTTCACTTAAAATAAATATCGTGCATGCGCCATAAAAATAATAGCGCGTGTCTCTGGACATAAAAATTAACGAAAAGGGACTGGGAGGAAAGGCGAGCACGATGTTCAGTAATTTAACATGAAAAGTTATCGTGACAAAAGCTTCAGCAGCAATAAAGATACGATCAGGCACGGCAAAGTTCAGTTTTTTTTTTTTCACCCGAACGAAATGTCAAAATGATAATAATTAGCGTTCTGTCGCCGCGATACGAACGCGATCACTTCTCTCCAGCGCCCGCGATTCGCTGCTGCTCTCTCGCAGCAAGAGACACGCGCGCAAATTCACCTCACGAAATTATGCCGAGCACGGAAACTACGTCGATGCTCTCTGTTGAGCTATATAATTTACGGAACGTTGAGAGCAGGCTCATATACATTTGCTACTTGTACGCGGGGGTGGGCTCTAGAGAGAGCGTATACGAAGAACGAGAGCGAGCAAGACGAAGAGACAGGAAATAAAGAGAAAATACGACAGACTAAATATTGTTTGGGGCCGAAATACATTTACACGACTTAATCGTCGAATTCCTCGAATATTTCTCGCACTTTTGTAAATCTAATCGCCCGATCCATGAAATTCAACAATTATTATTAGAAAATGTTTTTTTTAAAATGGCATTGCAAAATTCAAACGTTCATAACTCGGGAACGGTTTGAGCTACAGGGCTCCCGTTTCGCACAGATCTTAATCTATACGAGCTCTTCATTGTGTGTAAATTTCGTTGGAATTGCTTGAAAAATACGATTTCTATGGCATTTTGAAATTTTCAAAAAAAGCCTGTCGACGCTCTGGCTTCCGCAAATTTGAAGATTCATTACTAATTGTTTTTTTATAGATAGAGTATCATAATAGGAAGGTTGGTATTGAATTTGGGAAATATCGATCGAACGGTTTGGATTTTATGATTTTTCGAATTTTTCGAAAATTTGAGTTTTTTGAAAAATCGTCCAACCGCTCTAATTTCTGCAAATTTTATAACAAATCGTGTACAAGTCTGTACTTTCTTTTCCCTTTCGAGAAAAGTCGTAAAAATCATAAACTTTAAATGGAAATACAAAAATCGCTGCAAATTGCTTCCTCAAGATGCTCAAGGAAGCGAAAATGAAAAAAAAATCGTTCTTCATGCATAAAGGAAGATATGAGCATCGTGCGCATCTTGTTTTTAATTTCCTTGGATAATAATATTCTCCCTTATGAAGTAGAACACAGAGCAGGGAAAATCTCAACATCCGAGGCTCGGATTTCGTGTCCGTTGATAAGCGTCGACGGGTCTAGGCCGCTCGCGTTTCATAATTGGCAACCTAAATGTACAATTTCGTGCGATTTTACTCACGTACGAGTAAATCGATCGGATATAATGTACGAAGGGCCCGAATGCACGAATTAAATTCGCCGAGCATTTCGAGCAGCAATAACAAACCGCGCTCGCGATAAGCTCGTTGGAAATTGGCACAGTGCGATAATTGCTCGCGCGCGAGAGAACCGGGGGCGAGTTATTACCTTTTTCTTCTTTCTCGTCCATCACTCACCTCGATCTCACCTCATCGTTTTCTCTCGCCTCGTTTTTTTTCGCTCCCTTTATCGCGGCGCGGCCTTTTTCCTGTGGAATCTTGGCTCTAGTTTATGCCCGCACGCTCAAACGGACGCAGAGAGGGTTGTACAAGGAAAACGCTGCTCATTCTGCTCCCTCGTACGATTCACCGGGTGTAAAAAGAACCAGCAGCGCCTGGCACCAACAGGCTCCAGGCAAAACGTCTCTTTTCTGAACTCCCGCTCTCTCTCTTAAAAAACGTGTATAAAACGTTACGTTCATGACGGGCGACTATGTACCATCGTCGCTTACACAAAAATAATCGAAAATATTGAAAAACGTACGAAAAAAAAAACCAAAACCAAAAAACAATTTAAAAAAAATCTAAATTCGAACTGACGCCCAAAATCGATCATTTTGTCGAATTTTCTTACGACGTTCGTAAAGTTTGGAAAAATCAGATCCAAGTCCGAAAGAATTTTGACAGAAATTTGAAAAATCGCAAAAAATCGAATTAACCTAAAATTTTGGGTTTCAAAAAAAAATCTCAATATGAAGAACGTTTTGTTTGTGCAAGACGAATGATGTTATCGAAATAACAAAGATGCTTGATATGGAATTGCTTCGTATAGCGAGAAACTGGACTTTTCTCCAGTTCGTGGAGGTTGACGACTCGATTCACGACGCGTCCAAGAATTTCTTTAGTATTGAAAAGCGCGCTGAACGTCCTTCGTGTATTGATACAAAAGAAGCTCGTCTCTGGGGTTGGGCTTCGTCCTGTTCGTATTGGAGTCACGTTGACCCGAGTATATAGAGATGTGGAGCGCGAGAGACGCAGAGAGAAAAGGAGAGCAGTCTTGTTATGGCTATGGCAAGACCAACCCCTCGAGCCATTGCTAACCCCCTTTCGTCTCGAGTCAACCACCTCCGCACACTCTTCTCGCTCGACCCTCCGCACCTTATAGACTGCTTCCTTAGTCGAGATGGCCTTCACTCGCACGCACAGCCAGAAAAACCTTTTCGTATATTTTCCTCCCATACACTTGCTCCTGCGCAGATCATTCTGATCCACAACGTACTCAACAAGGAAATTAATCTTTACAGAACAGATTAAAATTTTGAAAGTTGAAAATTGCTACTTTTAACACACTCTCTTATGAGAAACTACTGAAAATTTTGATTTTTATAAATGAATATTTGATTTTTTGAATGTTTATTCTATTTTGTTTGAATTTTTCAATTTCTATTCGATTTTATTTGATTTATTCAATTTTTATTCTATTTCATTTGAATTTATGAATTCTTTAAATATTTTATTAGATTTTTCAAATATTGCAACTTTTGACACACTCTCTTATGAGAAACTACCGAAAATTGTGATTTTTATAAACAAATATTTGATTTTCTGAATTTTTATCTTAATTTATTTAATTTTTTCAATTTCTTTGCTATTTTTTTTCATTTATTCAATTTTTATTCTATTTCGTTTGAATTTATGAATTTTTATTGTATTTTATTAGGTTTTTCAAATTTTGCAACTTTTAACACGCGCTCTTATGAGGAACTACTGAAAATTATGATTTTTATAAACGAATATTTGATTTTCTGAATTTTTATTCTAATTTATTTAATTTTTTCAATTTCTTTGCTATTTTTTTCATTTATTAAATTTTTATTCTATTTTATTCGATTTTTTTAAATTTTATTCAATTTTTTAAAGTTAATGTTCGTAATGAAATATTTATAAACGAATATCTCGATTTCTACGTTGCGAAGCCTCTTAAAATTGCACAAGCTATCGAACATCGCTATTCTTTTTGTGTGGTGGAAATTCGAAAGAATTCTATCGACAGAAAATGTTGCATACAACGTCCTTAATCGATTATTTCTCTTTCCCAAATTGCACGAAGATTTTGTTGAATACGGAATTCCCTGACATCCCGGTAATTTTTTATTCCCACGACAAACCGCGTGTCGTTACTCGCGCTCGTCTTTTTCATGTACAGATTCACTTGAGCACGTTGGATGATTGTCGACCTTCGTAGCAGGAGCTTTGTAGGAAACGAGATGTGATTTGTTGCTCGGTGACAAAAGATAAACCCACGAGACATCGCGAGGCAGCCAAGAAACTCGGTGAAATATTATTTTTTCCCTTCGCATGTTGCTGCGGAAATTTTCTCCCTTTGCTGCTCCAGAAAAATCGTAACGATCATCAACGTTTTTGTTTGCGTCATTGCGCACCTTGACCGAACGTCCAAATTGACTAAAAAAAATAATTCTCCCAATGAAAAAATATTCAGTCACCATTAAATTTTTTCTGCAACAAATTTCGTACGAAAATTTGTTCAATAAATCGAGAAAATCGATCAAGACTACAGCGAATGGCACACAGACGCGTCTCCATCGCTTTGATCTTGTCAGAAGAGAGAATAGGAAAGAGGAACTGGCTAACTGGTACAAAGAGCTTCGAAGGATCAAGAGACTCTCGCACCCTCGCGGAGACTTTGCCAGCAGCTTCGTGAGTCTCATACCAAAATCATTTCCCACAGACTCCATCACTTTTTGCTGTATATTCCGAAGAAAATTTCAAACACAACTTCGAGAAATTATTTCGCGATCCCTCCCGATCCCTTGATCGACAATTTTAATCTCGATCGACGAAAAATTCGTGGAATAAAAAAAAAAACTAAAAAAAAATGGAAATCCTTGGCGAAAGGAAAAGTTGGTAAAATTTGAGGATCGAAAAGTTAATGTTCCGTGAGGTTAACATTCGGAGGGTAGGTTAACGGCCTCGAAATATATTTATCGTTGGGGTAGGTTAAGTTGCAGGCGTTTTTTTCGTCTGGGAAGGGACGAGGGTGGCCCCTAATTCGTCATAACGTTTTTGTTTCCCGTCAATGGGCCGCTAATACCCGAAATCCTGCTTCCATCTTATTTCCTTTTTGCTTGGGCGTGCGGGGGAGGAATCCCCTTAGTTTCATTTCGAAGCCTGGATAACCCCTGAACTTGTCCTTTCTCCACATTTTTCCTGTTTTTCTTTTCCATCCTCCCTTGGCGCTGCGTCTCGCGCGCAATTCCGATCTATTTTTTTTCATATATATCGCGATCTCGTTTCTTCCAGCGGGTCAAACTTTATCGCCTGTTAAATTGGGATCCCGTTAAAGGAATAAAAAGCGCGCGGGGAGAATCGAGAGAGAGGCTCTGGGTCGGGGAGTGCGAAGGACAGATAGCGCGCGAAATGTTGTGGGAAAACGTTGAGAGAAAGATGAAACTAGTGAGCGTAGGGATTTTATGACGCGATTAAAAATTTCGAGCACTAATTGCTTTTTCACTGGCGCGCCAGTTAAATCTGCGATCGTTCGGAATAAATATACGAATCCTCGCGAGCACGCGTTTACAATCTTCGCAACTTTGTTTCGCTGCCTCTTTCCAGTCTCCTTTTTTTTCTTCATCAATCCGGGATGCGAACGCCACAAGTGGTTACTTTGTAATAAAATTTCAGTTAATCCGGTTATTAAAAAAAAAAAAACACGGAATAATCAGCGACTCGGCTTCCTAGACTTTTGAGCCCAAAATTCATATTTTGATTTAAGGCCCTGTCATCCCACATTATTTATTTCAAATTAATACTACATTTTTAAGACTTTTCTTAAAATAGAAAATGAAACTTTGCTCCGTGCCTAATTAGTCGTTTTAGTTCGTAAAATTATTTTCACAAATAAAAACAACCAATTTTTTTTTTTTTTTTTTAATAATTGACAAGAAATTCGTCTGTAAAGAAATTTTTTTGGAAAAATTGATATTTGAATATTCATTTTTAAGTGCCAATTGTTAAATTTTTGGGATTTTTATTTTTTCATAAATTTTTCGTCAAACGAATTAAAAAATTCGTTATTTTTTTTTTTAATTTTCAAAAAAAATTGTAATTCGCGGAAAAAACTAAATTTAAATTTAGTTTTGTTAAATTTGTGGGATTTTTATTTTTTCATAAATTTTTCGTCAAACGAATTAAAAAATTGGTTATTTTTTTTGTTAATTTTCAAAAAAAATTGTAATTCGCGGATAAAACTAAAGATTTTCAAATTAATTTGCAAAATTGTAATTTTCAAAGTTGAAAAAATAAAAAAAGTCTCAAAATTGACGGGCGAGAGAAAAGTTGATTCCGCGATCACGTAATTTGATTGATTTTTTTCAACATTTCCTCGTTCGGGTGTTCGTCATCGCTCCACTTTCCCTTAACTCGCCGAGCACGCGAATTGAACAATCAGCTAAATATCTTAAGTATGCGATCGCGTATAGATCGCTGGGAGCAGCAGGTAACGCTGTATAGCGATGAAAGTGATTGCAGGTGGTGCTGGTGGTATTTCCACTAGTTGGGGTGAATTGGACCGAGTCATGCGAGACTCTCCGGCGCTCCCCCGCATTCTCTCGTGTTCGGCGTCGCGAGCGCCCTTTAATCGGCTCCGAGCTTCCCTTACCAGTGTTTAACCGTCTCCGCAATCCACTCTGTCCCCCTAGCCACGCTATATGTACGAGTAATCGTGTGTGGCTCGTCTAAACGCTTCGGAAAATACCAAAGCATGTGAAATTCCCGTACCCGACAACCCCGAAATACCAATTTTCACTAAAAACCACTGACACGCTTTTTTTCCTTCTGTCCGTTGACATTTTCATTTTTTAATTAATTTTTTCGTGGCTACAATTTTTAATTACGATAAAAATTAAATTTATCATTTCGAAATTCATTTTTGAGGGAATCGCCGGCGCTTTTTTTTTCTTTGGTCCGTAGACTTTCTTATTATTTATATGATTAATGTTTAATTCATTTTTAGAGGAGTAGAATTTTTTTATGGGCATAATTTTGAATTAAAATGAATTTTAGTTAAATTTTTATTCCAAAATTCATTTTTAAGGGAATCGCCGGCGCTTTTTTTCTCCGGTCCGTACACTTGTTTATTATTTATATAAATAATGTTTGATTGATTTTGAGAAGAGTATAATTTTTTTATGGGCATAATTTTTAATTAAAATGAATTTTAATTAAATTTTTATTCCAAAATTCATTCTTAAGGGAATCGCCAGCGCTTTTTTTTTCTCCGGTCCGTAGACTTGTTTATTATTTATATAAATAATGTTTAATTGATTTTTAGAGGCGTATAATTTTTTTATCGGAATAATTTTTAATTAAAATGAATTTTAATTAAATTTCGATTTCAAAATTCATTTTTAAGGGATCCTCCGCGCTTGTGTGTTTTTTTTTTCAACTTTCGTTGGCAAATGTCTACGAAGAAATGTTTTAATCGATTGACTGGAATTGGAAAAGATTTCTCGAAGTTTCGACAGAGCGATGAAACTCAAAAGAATTGGTTTTTATTTTTTTTTTTTGTTTTTTTTCAAGTTTTTGGGAATTTGGTCGAAGATGGTGGACTTCCGGTGGTGTGTGCGTGGTGCGGTCAAATGGCGGCGCTCCCTGACGCGCCGCCGGCCAATCGATACGACGTGTGAGGGAGAGTCCGAGAGAGAGAGGGAGATGAGCGAGAGCTCGATGTATTTTCGAGTTCGGGGATTAGGGTGCGGTGACGTGGGTGTTGGTGGCAAAAGGGCGTTCGGTAAAAGAAGGAGAAGGAGCAGGAGAAATACGATGGTGGGGTCGCGAGCGCGTAGGGCTGTCGCTGCTGCGTGTATATACGTTGCGAACACACAGGCTAAGGTTGATACGCGCGCAAGAGGTTTCCGAGCAAGAGTCGTTGGGAAAGGGGCGAAGGGGGTGTGAGAGGGTCGATGCAGCCGAGAGCCGCGCTGGACCAAGGTCCAGAGAACACTCTCACTCTTGCTCGAGCACCGCACCGCACCGCCCGCGGTTCGTAAGGGCTCGAGAAAGGACAAGGGGTGCGCTAGCCACCCCGTCAGAGTGAAAGATGTGGCAAGGAAGAAGAGCACTAGGTAGTACGTACGAGAGACACACGATACTCCGCCGCGCGCGCGAGAACCATGAACGCTCCAGAGAAAGCGCGAGGGATGCTGCTCTCAAGGGGCTCAAGGAACGAGGGGCGCACAAGAGTGAGAGCGAATCGAGAGCGAGAGTGAGGGCGAGCAGTCAGCTTGCTCGATGGCTATACTCGCCAGCAGCAAAGGGGTGGAGAGCCTGAGATACCAAAGGGTTCTCTCCTTCGTACCAGAGAAAGTGAACACGCCAGTGGTGTTCAACTGGATCCTGTTTCTTTCCAACATTTCCTTGGAACCATTATTTATCCTGGAGGTCGACGTCGTGACGATAAAATGTTAATTTTATTTTTTCAGTTTTTCTTATGCGTACGAAATTGTTTGCGAGTCCAAGTTCATTCATAATACGTTGTTACTAATTGACTGGAGAACAACGTACTCTAAATCCAAGATTTTCTGAGGAAATCTGTATTTTTTTTATAATTAACAAAATTTCGATAAAATTTTACGACCGAGGCTTCAGCATTTATTAATCGAAATATTTAATGTTGAAAAATGCAACTTTTAACACACGCTCTCACGAGGAACTAGTGAAAATTGTGATTTTTGTTAATAAATATTTGGTTTTTTGAATTTTTATTCTATTTTATTGGATTTTTTGAATTTCTATTCTATTTTTTTCCGTTTATTGAATTTTTATTCTATTTTATTAGATTTTTCGAATTCTGCAACTTTTAACACGCGCTTTTATGGGGAACTACTGAAAATTGTGATTTTTGTAAATGAATATTTGGTTTTCTGAATTTTTATTCCATTTTATTTGATTTTTTGAATTTCTATTTTATTTTTTTTTCATGTATTGAATTTTTATTCTATTTTATTAGATTTTTCAAATTTTGCAACTCTTAATAAGCGCTCTTATGAGGAACTACTAAAAATTGTGCTTTTTGTAAATGAATATTTGGTTTTCTGAATTTTTATTCTATTTTATTTGATTTTTTAAATTTCTATTCTATTTTTTTTCATTTATTGAATTTTTATTCTATTTTATTAGATTTTTCAAATTTTGCAACTTTTAACACGCGCTCTTATGAGGAACTACTAAAAATTGTGATTTTTGTAAATGAATATTTGGTTTTCTGAATTTTTATTCTATTTTATTTGATTTTTTAAATTTCTATTCTATTTTTTTTCATTTATTGAATTTTTATTCTATTTTATTAGATTTTTCGAATTTTGCAACCTTCAACACGCGCTCTTATGAGGAACTACTAAAAATTGTGATTTTTGTAAATGAATATTTGGTTTTCTGAATTTTTATTCCATTTTATTTGATTTTTTGAATTTCTATTTTATTTTATTCGTTTCATTCAATTTTTATTCGATTTCCTTTGAATTTATAAATTTCCAATCCATTTTATTTAATTAGAAATTTTTTTATCCTGAATTATTTGAATTTATAAATTTTTATTCCATTTTATTCGATTTTGGAAAATTTTATTTGCTCATAAAATAAAAGGGTGCGTTGAACGTAAATCTGTACGTTCAGAGTGTCCGGAGGAACATGAAGGAATGATTTTATTTTGCGTTTTCGCTAGGGCAAATTATGTCGAGGGTTGAATCGCTCCAGAAAGAGAAACATGGAGATAAAGTTTAGTGACGTCCAATCCAGAAATTATAGTGTTGGCGCGAGTCATGCAAATATATTCTCATGCTCGCAAGAACGAGCGGAGCTGTCATAACTTTAGCGCAACTCCAAAACGTTTCGCGTGCTGGGTAATAATTTTGACGGACGTTCAACGAGGTTGGTTGAAAAATAATAACCCAAACGTTAATCTGTACGTCGTTGCAATTGTATTTTGAATCTGGCGTTTCCAAAGTTGAGAAAAATCGACGCACGCAACTTGCTAACCGGAAGTTTATTTTGTTGAATAAAAGAGAAAAAAATGAGGACGAGGGAGGGGCAGAATTTTAATCAGCACGTTATTTTCTTTCCTAAACTTTTATTTCGACAGAGATTTTTTGAGAGACTGACGAAAAATTACCTGGACGTTTGCTCATTCCTCCGCAGAGAACAATGAACAAAAACAGGGAAACGTACCTGTCCATATGGCAAATATCAGGTTGAACATTACCCATGGGGATCGAGAGGGAAACGTACGCTGCTGGATGAGTATTTTTTCCACGAGGGCGAAAAAAAAACGCTTATAACTCGCTCCCTTCGGATGACGAAAAATCTTACGAGTTCTTGCAGCTGGAACGTGTAAAAAAATTGATGAACTATAAACAAGTAATTAATTATAATAAATACCGAATCCACTGCCACAATTTTATTTAAATTTAAAAAAAATTTAGAAAAAATTCAATTTTTATTATTATTATTAAAAATAATGGAAAAAATATTTCGTATAAATTCCCTCCGATAATTTAAAGAGATTTCCATATTCAAATTTTATTTTAATAAACAAATTAATATAAAATTCAAATTTTCTAATTATAAAGATATTAATATAATTAATTATTATTATTATTGAACAGAATAGAATGCTTTATCGATATTATTAAATAAAAATATAAAAATGAATTTAAAAAATATGCAAAATAAATTCTCTCCGATAATTTGAAGGAATTTCCATATTCAAATTTTATTTTAATAAATAACTTAATATAAAATTCGATTTTTCTAATTATAAAGATATTAATATAATTAATAACTATTATTATTGAACAGAATAGAATTTTTTATTAATTTTATAAAATAATAATATAAAAATGAATAAAAAAAACAATTTATATAAATTCCTTCCGATAATTTGAAGGGATTTCTATTCTCAAATTTTATTTTTAAACAAAAATGAAGATAAAATTCAATTTTTCTAATTATAACGATATTAATATAATTAATTATCATTATTATTATTATAAATAGATAAAAAATCAAAAGATACTTTTTATTTTATTAATTTTATTAATTTATTGATTTTATTTTATTTGGTTCATTTTTTTTGCCATGGGAGACAACTTTCTTGCTGTAACTCATCATCCTCTGGAAAGATCGCCTTGTAATACTTTTCTATGTGTCACAAATCCATCGATACATGTTGAGCTATCGAGGTGACTGTAACCTACAGAGAGAGTATGAAGTTTTGCACTATGGCACATAGAGATACGCGGGGTTGTTCGTTGAAGCGTCCATCTCGCCACCCTCGCGTCCAGCATCCTTTTCCTTCTTCTCGCGCAGCTGTGCGTATCTCTATCCACCTCTGCATAACCCTCGCAAGCTTTCTCCGCGCGCGCGATATCGCGGCAGCTTTCTCTTTCTGCTCTCTTGGCAAGAAAAGCTGCGAAACTAAGGGGAAATTGACCGCAGCGTTCCAGTGGCTCTCAATCTTTCAATTGTTTATTTTAATTAATTATTTTTTTTCTAAAATTCCCACAAGGTCTTGAAAAATTTTTGGCAATTTTTTTTCCTCCCCGCGTCTCTTCGATTCCGTCCCTGCGGCAACTTTTCTGCAACTTTCGTGAATAATTTCGCAAATTAACGAATTATTTAAAAATTAATTAAAATAAAAATTAAAATTCAAGCAGCTCGATGAATTTTTCAGACTTCTGACAATTTTCAACAAAATCATTTGGATCGTTGTGAGAAATTAAATATTTCATCGTTTTTATTAAAAATATCGGAAAATTGTCAGATTCGTGGCCAGAGACTCGAGCCAAACATTAATTTTCGAAACAGCCCACGAATCCTATAAGCGCAGCACGTATGTACGTATCGAGCAACACTATTTGTACATTATGCCGCAAGTAGATGAACATCCGGGCTCGCATGCTTTTGTAGACTCGCGGTACACGACGCTATGGCAAACCATGTTCTGCTGCTGCCTCCTCTCGGCCTGTGTGCTTCCTTGCCCCACCCCAATTACGGTAATGGACCCAGAGATGCTTTTATCGTGGTAATGGTAATGGTGGAAGTGCGCGTTTATATACCGTACACAAGAGACATCTGGGTACGTATCTACCACCTGAAGCTTCAACTATATGTACGTACCCGCGTATCATTGCGGCTGGTCCATGAAATTTGGCGAAAAAATAAAATAACGACGAGACTGTTTTCCACAATTTTCTTAATTTTGCAATAAATTTTATTCGATTCCAAAGATTACACGATTCTGGGGAATTTCGAATAATAAATTTCCTGCGTGTGATTATTATCACGATTGGCAAAAATTTTTCACAGGAAATGAAATTTTGTCAAAAAAAAACGTCGAAATTTTGTTGAACGATATTTTTTGATAATTTCAAGATTTTTGAATATTTTTTATTTCTCATGGAACTGTCAACAAAGTTTAACGATTGGAATGTCCATTCCGAAGAGACTTTCTAGAATATTTCTTGTTTTGCAATGACAATTTGTTATTTAAAAAAAAAAATAAAAAGGTTTAGTCGAACGTATCGAAAAAAATATCGATCTTTTCCAACAAAATTTCCTCTCCAGTGTCCAGAGATTTATGGGGATGATTGTGGGTACACGATAAACATAAAATATTGAATATTATTTCATCGGTTTCGAAATTATTCAAATATTTTTCGATAATTTCAAATTTTTATTTATTTTCACAATATTTTTTAGTTCTCACGAAACTTTCAGCAAAGTTTACCGATGGAATGTCCATTCCAAAGAGACTTTCTAGAATATTTCTGGTTTTGCAATGACAATTTGTTATTTAAATAAATAAAAAAAGGTTCAGGCGAACGTATCGAACAAAATATCGATCTTTTCCAACAAAATTTCCTCTCCAGTGTCCAGAGATTTATGGGGATGATTGTGCGTACATGGTAAACATAAAATATTGAATATTATTTCATCGGCGATTGGATGGTAAATCTGAGAAAAAGATAAATTTGGGAGGAGCGTTACAGGGGGAGGGCGAGTAGGAAAAGTTTCAATGACTTATGGCATCTCTGGCGAGGGCTGGAGTATGAGATAATTAAAAGGCTTTTTTCGAACCCTTTGGCCAACGGCATGTTAATCGTGGGGAGCTGCTCCGCACAGGGTGGCAGTGTGCGAAGGGTGTTTAGGCTGGACAACGCGTGAGCTTGGGATCGAAGAGGAAAAGGGAGTGAGGGAGAGGAAAGAAATGAGAGAGGAAAAAGGATGCTGAGCGAAAATGTTTGAAGGGCGAGAAAGAGACGAGGAGGAGCTGGAAAGTGAGTTTCAGAACGCAATGTCCGGCCTGGTCCATTCCGCAGGCGGAGATACGAGTATTGATCTAGAAAGCTGTGAGAGGAAAGCCTCCACGAACACACGACGACGACGACGACGACGACGACGCCTCCTTCGACTCCTTTGCCACACGCACACACCGTCGCTCTCTCTCTCTCTCTTCTCCTCTTCCTGCTTCTTCGCGCGCGTTGTCCAGGAACAGCCACTACGTGATCGCGAAGCTTTCCTGCGAAGGGGTGAACCTGGGGAGATGTAGCTTGACCGAGGGGAGAGTTCCACCGCGCGCCGAGGCAGCATCACAAACCCTCGGACTATGGAGAAAGGAGTGAGGGCGTTGGAGATGCTGAGGAGACTGGGGGAAATGGTGGTCACTCTTTGTACAAATTTCAATCGATAGGGAAACATTTTTTAAACAATTTAGCATCAAAATTTGTTAAATTCACATTTCCCTAAAAATTAGAAAAAAAAAAACGATTTTTTAATCGTTTTTTTTTGAAAAATCGAAAAATAACGATGAAACGATGAAATTTGGAACTTGAAGAGAAACGAGTGACGAAGAATCATGGATTGCAACGATTATCGAAATCCTCGAAGTAATAAAATTGCGATGTAATTTTTAGGCCAGAAGCTTGGCGAATAAAATTTTAGTGACCCTTTTTATCCACTGAACCGCATTAACCCCGACTGCTGGAGTTTCCTCCGAGGCAGAAGAGAGAGAGAGAGTCATGGGGGAATAGCCAGAGTCCGGCATTCCCTGCTTTTTCCCTTCTTCTCCTTCTTGCTCCTCACTTGAGCGTATATTCTTGAGCAGGAGAAGGCTCGCTCGCGCGCTACCCCTAAAGTTATATACGCACGTTCGCTCTCTCGCCGCTCGCGGCTGCTTTCCTCCATCGGAGTACTCACTACACACACACACACGTATAAACATGCCATGTTCACACATACACGTTTCCTCGTCCTTTTCGTCGTCGTGTAGCTCTAAGATATACTCCCCAGTGTATCTCAACTCTGCAGTTTCCAAAATTTCGTCCAGAACCAAAAAGAAAAAAGATTTATCGATAAAAATGCCGAAAAAAATTGTCGCAACGTTGGAAACTGAATTTTGAGACATTCTCCTTTTCCCTTTCATTTTCCATCGACGCACTGGGAAGAAAATTCCGTCAAAAATCGTCGATATTTTGTCGAACACGCCAAACTAAATATTTTCTGATAATTTCAAAATTTTCGTCATTTTGGCAGAATTTTCGGTTCCAAATGGAATTGTCCGCAAAATTTACGATTGCAGGGACTAAAATTTGCTTCCGAAGACACTTTCTAAAATATTTCTCGTTGTAACGACAAAATTTTTGGGATTAAAAAAAAAAAAACGTTTAGTCGCGAATATCGAACAAAATATCGATCTTTTCCATGGAAATTTTGATAAAAATCGTCGATATTTCGTTAAACACGGTAAACTAAATATTTTTTTGATAATTTTCAAAATTTTCATTATTTTGGCAGTATTTTTGGTTTTTAAGGGAATTGTCAGCGAAATTTACGATTGGAACGACTGAAATTTGCTTCCGAAGAGACTTTCTAAAATATTTCTTGCTCCCATGACACAATTTTTGGGATTTTTCAAAAAAAAACGTTTAGTCGCGAATATCGAACAAAATATCGATCTTTTCCATGGAAATTTTGGTTTCTGGGTGGAAAATAGAAAATGATTCGGACCATCATGAGAACATGCTGAACCAGTCGACCGAGGGGTTCGCAGTACATATCAAACTTTGTTATTTCTATATATATGTATATAGACATGTAGCTCGGTATATGGAGCTTGATAAATATATAACATGGCTATGTAAACATGGTACATAGATATTTTTGTGTACATACGATACACACGAGTCCACATTCGAGCTTGTACAAATGTGTCGATGTTTCTATGTGCGACACCGACACATCGCGCCCGATGTATATGTATATAACGCACGCGGATGTAATTTCGTCACGTACGAATTTCTTGAAGGCCACGATCTGCCATCTTGGTTGAATTGACCAAAAGGCCTTTCCCTTTGATATTGCAAACGAAATTTAAAACTCTGCAAAAAAAAGAGAATCTACGAAAAAAAATTTGCTCCCTTTTTTTTTGGACACACGAAAATTTGGTTTTTTGTTTCTTTATTTTTTTTTTTATGGCAACGAAACAAACGAAACGTCATCGAGCTTCCTCGATGTATTTATTTTCTTTGTGCCTGGGAGCTGCGATTTCCTTTGACTCTCTCGAAAGCATTATTATTGCCAGCAAGAAAAATGAAGCTCGGTCGAGAACCTACCCCACACACCATCGGTCATTTCTCCCTGCGAACAACACGCCGCAGACTGCTTGGCATCTCTCTGCCCCAGAGAGTCTTCTTTTCCCTTTTCTTATATATTTCCTTCCTTCCCTGGGCCTTCCGACCTCACACAAACCTTCTCATCGCCCCCCCCCCCTCCTGTAGTTATTGCAACTTTGGCTTATCCTGATACGAGGTAAAGGATATATATTTAACGTCGATTACCTTGATCCTGGAGACTCGAACATTATTGATATTTCACGAGGCATTTTCGCGTCGGAAGAATTTGAGGGAAAATATTATTTACTGAGGCTTTTAGATCGCGAGCGTTAACGATCCGACGTTGTATGCAGAATTTTCTATCGATGGAATTCCTCTAAACTTCATGCACGAGATATTTATTTAGAAATATTTAATTACGAACTTTGAAAAATTGAATAAATTTCTTTTTGATCGAATAAAGTCGATTAAATATTAAATAAATTGAATTTGTTTATTAAAATCACAATTTTCAGTGGTTCCTCGTAAGAGCGCGTGTTCAAAGTTGCAAAATCTGAAAAATCTAGTAAAATAGAATAAAAATTTAATAAATGAAATAAAATAGAATAGAAATTTAAAAAATCAAATAAAATAGAATAAAAATTCAGAAAACCAAATATTCATTCACAAAAATCACAATTTTCAACATTTTATATTTCGATTTCTAAATGGTGAAGCCTCTCAAAACGTTGCATACACTTTGATGCAACATCGAAGAAGCTTTATCTACTTTAAAAAAAAAAACAGCTCGTTAAATTATCGCGAAATTTTCTTCATTACATAAAAAATACAGATTTTAATTTTTAATTAATTCTCGATAATTAACAAACGCTCCAAAGTCAATACACACAAATAGATCGTGCACACGTTCCTGAACTCTTTCCAAAATCTTTTAAACATCCAGAGGTGAGAGAAATTTTTGAAAATTTGTTTTTTTCAACTTCCAAAAATGTCAAGGTCAACGATGGTTCCAATTTTCATGGAATAAGTTGTATGTATAGTGTTTGCGAACGGAGATCAGCCGGATAGAGAGAAAGAAACTGAGAGAGAGAGAGAAAGGCGGCGCCCCAGTCCTCGAGACTTTGACCCACATCATATCGCTCGTTTTTGCTTCTCCTCGCGCCTACCTCACCCCTTCCCCATCTTCTTCTTCTTCTTTCACCTCTTACCCTCATAAGATCCGAGCAGCTCCTTCGCAACCCTCCTGAGACTATTATCTTAATCCTATACATCCGCTTTAAGACGTTCGCCTTGCTCCCTCGTCCCATCCAACTTTTACTCGCACTCCTTGCTCTCTCGCTCGCTCCCTCGTTACCCAGTCTCGCTCCATCGTACTTCGAGCTTCTTCCTTGTTTCTTTGCCTCGAGCTTTCCTCCTGCTCCTTACGAAGAGAGAGCAAGGACGCCCGGGCGTTTTCCCTTTCCGAGAGAGGGTTGTCCCACGACCTCAGGTTCGAGGGCACTCGCTCGGCACGAGAAAAAGCCAGTGAAACAGACAGAGACAAGGACACACATATATATTATCTTTACCACCCCTTTCCTCGCTTTTCTTCGCTCCATCTTGCTGTATGACTTTCTCCGGGGCAATAACCCCGATCTGTGGATATCTACGCGTGCTTCTTCAGCCATATATATGTCTGTGTACAAAAAAAAATAAATGGAGCGCATTAATGCTGTTGCCAAAATAATTAACATCGTTAGTCCCAACGACTGTTTACGGTTTTATTTTCTTCTAATATATTTCAAGGTCACACCATAGTCCGTTCCAGCTGACGAATCCTCGAAACCGAATAATTATCAGCCTCCAGTCACGAAATTTAATTTTTCGTTTAAAATTTTTTGCAAGAAACTAGATATTTTTGGAAAACTTCAAATTTGCTTCCGAAGAGACTTTCTAGTTTATTTCTCGCTCCAATGACACAATTTTTGGGATTTTTCAAAAAAAAAAAACGTTTTGTCGCGAAAATCGAACAAAATATCGATCTTTTTCGAGAAAATTTTGTTTTTCGTGCATCGACGTGTTACTAAGACTCGTACATACTTTTTTTTTAAGGAAACGAGTCTCTCTGGAAGGGGGAGCGTGGAAATAGTTGTCGATACTGAGAAAGATATAGAGAATCCTCTCGTTAAATTCAGCCGCTTCGTTTGGATCCCCGTGGACGTGTTTCTATCCCTTTTTCCTTTTCAGGGAAAATCCTGGGGCTCTCGTTCTCGCTCGGATTCATGGAGGCTGCTGAGCACGCGGTCTTTGTCTTTCTCGATAACTCTGTTGGATCTTGCGCGATCTTTATCTCAATCGTTCTTTCCGCATCGTTCGCGAGGACTATGCCGACGCGCGCGGAACGGTTGAACGCACCAGAGGTATATCTTTGGGTGGTCCATCTTCCACATACAAACTTATCGAGCGCGTGCACACGGAGGAGACTGTGAGAGACACAGAGAAAAATATTGGAACGGCTATTGCGAAATGGCTAATTAATTTGACATTTTGAGATTCCGCAACCGGAACCAAATTTATAAACGTTGAAATTTTATTTATCACAATGTGCCAAGAGATTCTTCATTTATTAACGAATTCCGGCAGTTGTGTCATCCCGATCGATCGATAATCCATTTTTTTCCGACTTTTTTTTTCTCCGAAAGAATTTGCAGCGATTTCAGGCTCTTTGTGCATTTTTTTTTATTTTTTATCTTTGTATATTCGTTTAGATTAAAGTCACAGCTATCAAAACGCGAAGGCGCTTTCTTATACGTCGTGGCTTTGTTCCAGCGAGACACACTCGTGTGTGCGTGTGTCGAGCGACGAATAAATTAAATTAACATATCTCGAGAGCCCAGGAGACAAAGTCAAGGCGCGCAGCGTTGCAGCGTGAGAACGTGCTCGATGTCGAAAAATAGTCCCGTACAAAAGCGATTAAAAAAGGCGGACGAGAAAGTTGAAATATATTTTTCGATTATCGCGAATTCAGATTTCGTACAATCTTCCAGTTTGCATCTCCACTTTTTTCTTCTTTGGGACACAAACTCAAAATCGATACGAAATTTTTCACGAATTTCAAAATTTAATAAACAATTAATGGAAAAACGCATTTTTCGAACTTCAGCGTCATTGTTTCGTTGGAAATCAACGAAATTCCTCGATCGAATTGTTTATTTAACGATTTTTAGTTTTTACGATTTATTCGGAATGGATTTTGCGTCGTAAATGTGTCGTAACGATATTTATTTTTAATATGTTCGTGCGTGACGTCACCGGAAGCTGGATTTTCGAGCTTACCTAATAATAATTAAAAGAATTGACAGAATTTAACAAAGTTTATGCCTAAATAACTGGGCATTAAAATTCTGACTTGTTTCCTAATATATAAATACATTTAAGATACTTTTTAAATGCCGAAAGACATTCGAAGAATTATCGCTCGGCAGTTCCGCCCCTTATCCTTTCCTCACGCCACACACACGCGCTCCTTTTTTTCTTCATCATCTCTTCCTCGCCTCCTCCTTCTTTTTGACTAAAAATTTATTGGCTCTGGAATATCGTCGAGCAGGCGCGGAACGTATGAAGAAATCGCGGCTCTTCTCACGCTCAATATCCGCGCCAATAGTTTATATACACACATACGAATCAACTCGCGACTGCACTCGTTCAACGATCGACTCCTTTTTACCGATTTCACCAAACAGTAGGAATTAGCCATTCCGATTAAATCCTCTGTCAGCGAACCTATAATTATGGAGATACAAATATTCTCCGCACTAATTAAGAGACTCGCAGCCTCCGGACATGGAATCGCAATTGCTATGGTCGCTCGAATGTTTAACGAAATTAAATGAATGTTTTTTACTTCTTGACAGAACAAACTATGTGACAGTGAATTTTTTTTTTCTCAAAATGTCCCAAAACCTCGAAAAATCATTTTTAGAAAAAATCTCCGGATGTGTATATGTTTTGACATTGCAAAATTCAAACGTTCATAACTCGGGAACGGTTCGAGCTACAGGGCTCCCGTTTCGCACAGATGTTAATCTATACGAGCTCTTCATTGTCTGTAAATTTCGTTGGAATTGCTTGAAAAATACGATTTCTATGGCAGTTTGAAATTTTCAAAAAAAACCTGTCGACGCTCTGGCTTCCGCAAATTTGAAGATTCATTACTAATTGTTTTTTTATGAATAGAGAATCATAATAGGAAGGTTGGTACTGAATTTGGGAAATATCGATCGAACGGTTTAAATTTTACGGTTTTTCGAATTTTTCGAAAATTTGAGTTTTTTGAAAAATCGTCCAACCGCTCTAATTTCTGCAAATTTTGTAAAATATCGTGTACAAGTCTGTACTTTCTCTTCCCTTTCTAGAAAAGTCGTCAAAATCATAAAATTTAAAGGGAAATACAAAAAACGCTGCAATTTGCAAATTTTTATCAGCAGCGTCTTTTTTTTTGGTGGAATATCGTAAAAATATTCACAGGGTTTGAAGAAGATTCCATCAGCACTTTTGACAAATGAGTTTGACCGATAAACTTTGTTTTTTTTTTTTATTCGAAATTCGTGCGGCAGGGAATGTAGGCAAGGTCACGATTGCCAGGATATTATATATGGGATACAAGTTCAAGGATTGTAGGTTCACAAGGGATGCTGCCAAGACAAATCGTCATAAAAAGTAAAAGGACCATCTCTCATATGTCTCGAGTCTCGACGCGACGCGATGACTCTCTGTATAGCGAGCGGATCTCTTGTGTGCTGCTGGGATCTCGACAGGGTCAAAGTTATCGTTGTGGGGCTAGTAGAGCGAGGGCAAAAAGGAATCATATTGCAGGATAACTTCCGCATTAGGTGTGAGAAATCCCATACGACCACCATAACCGATTTACTCTCCCATAGAAATTGTAATAAATTTATGCCAACAGATTTTTTTCTTTTTTTTCGATTGATTAATAATTTATTGCGAATTTTCGACAAAATCGACAAAATCTCGAAAATTTACCACACACACGGCGAACGGCGAGTTCTTACGATTCCCTTGAAAGTTTTGCAGTCGAAAGAGTCTCTGCAAAGGGGGCAGCACGATGCTGGAGCGAGATTAAAAATCTGCGAGAGCAAGATCGATTTAGTCGAGAGTGAAGGTGAAGAATGACGTGAGAGAAAAATCGCTGGACTCCCTTGTCTCTCTATATAACTGTATACTCATTTACCCAAGTCCGCGAAGTAGAGGCGCTTAACAGAGAAAGTGTTTGTTTTACGGCGGCTATTCGTTCTCCGAGCGAGACGATCACCCGCTGCGTGAAATTAGCTCGGCCGGTTCTTTCGCACTGTCTTTTGTGCTTTATTTCATTTTTTATTCCTTCATTCTGATGTGGACGTTGCAGCTTCCAAGCGCCTACAAAAAAGTCTATTAATTTATTTCAATAAATAATTTTTTTCGATTTTATTTCATTTTGCAAAAAATTTCGTCGGCGTAAAAATCAAAATTTGCAATTCGATCAATTTTTCGCGTTTATTCGAATTATCAAAATGGCGGCAGGTCGCAGGATAACGGCGACAACGCCAAAACGGACCGTCGCACCTTTCACCGTTATTGTAGTTTTGCTTTTTCGTTTTTTTTTCTTTTTTCTTTTTTTTTTTTTTCAATAACGATGCTTCCACGAACTATGGGCAATGAAACTTAATTGACTTCGGAGATGGCGCGTCTAAGCGAAAGAGCTTCAAAGTCTACCGATTCATCTCTCGTGCAGAAAAAAAAAAAGAAAAAAAAAAAANAAAAAAAAAAAAAAAAAGCATTGTGAAAGAAACCCGCAAGCTACACAGTGGTCGACGACCTCGAAAAATCTCGCAGTTTTTGTTCCTTTATTTCTCGACGAAAACATAGGGTATAGACGGATCCCCAAAATGATTCACGTTCCCCAACGCTCTCAATTCTCGATCAACATTATTTCGAATCCCTAAAAACCACACGCGGTTCTGATACTTTAGCAACATTTTTTTTGCAGCTTCTTTAGTATTTTTTTGTCAAATTTCGCTGACGATTCCCTTAAAAACCAAAAATATTGCCAAAATAACAAAAATTTTGAAAATCATCAAAAAATATTTAGTTTTCAAACAAAAAATCAACGATTTTTAAGAAATTTTTATTTCCACTGCTCGATTGGCAAACGCACTGTCCAAACAGTCGCATCCCTCGGAATTTTTTTGCAGCGCCTGCTTGGATGTTCGCCGACGCACCTCGTTTTGTGCTGATTCGCTAACGAGAGTGTCTCGCGATTTCTAGAGCAAGGATTTCGTCTTGTAAGCTCGCGCGATCCCTCGCGGACACGGCGAACGCATGTAAAGACTCGAAGGAACAACAGCAGCAGCGATTCGGACGGAAAGTTGGCGATTACAAGTTTAAGGTAGCTCGCGCTGCTGGTGCTTTGCTCGCGCCGCCTGCTCGTCGACTTGGCGCGGACTCTCGTAAAATTATCCGTCATAAAATAGTGATTTACGCGCCGCGAGTTCTTGGAAAGCGGATCGCTTGAGAACTCGCTCGCAACGACAGCAGAGAGTGCGCGACTATACGAGCAAACGACGGCGACGACGAGCTGTTTTGTTGCTTCCACGCTCGACTGACCTTTCGCCGGGCGCAACGATAATTATTATTTTTCCCGAAATCTCTGAAGCTTCGCGATCGCTCGCGCACCCACGAACTTCGCGGACCGGACGTTCTCCTGTTTTCACAGTTTGCTCGCGCGCAGATTCCTTCAGAAATCTTCGCAGCAGTCAATGACCGCGCCGCGCCATTAATAAACATTCGATCGTACCGCAGGCATGTATGCGCAACCAATTCGAACAATTCCAACGTTCAGAAGGACCAAAACAAACTGTCGGATCCTGGAGAAAAGCCCCGCTCGTCCTGCGTTGTCCCAGGCTCGTCCCAACGACATTTACGATCGCAGGTCATCGTCGCTCTCACCGCAAAACCAAATTTGACCTTAAACCGGAGTGATAACTTGATCGCATGACGGCGATCAACGTTTCCAGAGTCTCTGCTTTGGCCCGATGCTCGACCCTGGAGGGTCCAGAATGATCAGCAGAGTTTTCCGGACCCCGAGAACCTGCAGCGACTGAAAAATGTTCATTCCCATCGTTCCCAGTCGCGCTGAGAACTATTAAACATTTTCCGCGTCAATCCAGCGCCGTTTAATCGGAATTTCAAAATTTCCAACGTCCCGGTTCGAGTGAAAAGGGAAAAGGAAGTGAATTTTCAAACTGGCAGAAAAAAAGCATTGGGAAACGTTTGAGCCAAGGAAATGCGACCTCAGGGAGTGGTGTAGCGAAGCAAGGGTGAATTTTTCGATTTGTTTGGCACGCGGAGACCTCGCGACAACGGAGAAGAATCCTCGCGTCTCGTGTACTCAAGATCCGCAGCAGCTTTCGTACACGAACATGTTACATACGCGAATGATATGCAACCAGTTAAATAGGCGTATTGAGATTATCCAAAAGCTCAGATTTCGTGCCCTTCTGACCCTCCGACGAGGCTGTATTCCGAAATCCACACAATCGCGTCTATACAGCTATACTTTTTGCTAAGGATATGAAAGTGCTCCGGAGACACGTATAGGACGTAAACGCAAAGTAGAACGCACGACACCCGTGAGTAGTCGTAAAACGAAACTGTAAAACTGAGGGAGAGACACGAGTGTGTGTGTGTGTGGGGGTTTGATGGTATGGACTTGAGGAGCCACATCGATATGGTATATCGAAGGGCTCTCGTGAAGCAGTACCAATTTCCTACGCGACTTTGGCCTCGACCAGGTTACTAAACAGCTCTCGGTTCACCGTCGTTTTTGCTCGTGGGATTGAAACTATTTCGATCACACACTCGTGTGTGATGGACATTCTTTCTTTTTTCTCCAACGAACATAATTTTTTACTGTGACGTTTTTTTTTGCGCGATGATATTGACTGAGAACGTTTCAGAGTTTCTTTCTCGTGCGGACGGACGAAGAATTTTGCTGGAAAAATCTTGCGAGTTTTATTTTTTTATTTTTTGGTCCTGTGGAGCTGGAGTTTATGGAAAAAATGTTTGGGGATTACTGGAATAATGGTTTACACGAAATCCAATCCATTCCCTGCCTCCGATGCTGCCAACGAGCTTTTTCGTTGGATGGGGAATTATTCACCTTTGGAAAATTCAATTTTGCCAGACTTTATGCTCGTCAAGTGTGTTCGAGTCGTGAAGGAATATTAGAAACGAAAACGAATTTTATTAAACTGGTTTACGGCTTGTTCGGGTGTGCACGTCCATCCCCCTTGTCCCTCCTTTTATACGTGACCCTGTAATTGGCCATCAAGCGAAATTATCCTCAGTTTCCTCATGACCGATCGATACGTCGCGAAAGAAAAACTAATTTCCAATTTTTTCGATCATTTTCCATGAAAAATCCATTTTATTAATTTTTAAACTTCAATGGCGCACCATCGGTGTGAATCTGAACTTTATGGGGAAAAAAAAAGCAGTCGATACGTGACCATCGTCTCCCGAACAGCGACTCTGCATTTTTTTTTATTATTTCGTGTTTTTTACCGACTGTCGGTAACTTACCATCGGAGCTGATTTTGCTTTTTTAATCCTCGATCTCGAGGAAGGAATAACGCTGCTGAAAAGTCTTGAATAATTCGATGAAGTGGATGGGGAAAGTGAACGAATGCCACGAAGTAATTGAAATATACGAAAAATTTATTTACATAAAAACATGAAACATGACGTACCCATAGTAACTCAACTTTTGCACATGTAGCTTTTTCTTTTTCATTTCGTTCGCCTGGATCTTATTCGTTGACTTTTCTACAAATAGAAAAGTATTGTCACAATTCTTTAAACTCAACCGTACGATCGTTAAGCTGAATTGATTCAAAAGAATCTATTTGTCTAGTCTATCAAAAAGTACATTTAGGTGATTCTCGATTTTGAGAGACACAAAGCTGCATTGACGAGGAAAAAAAACGTTTTTTTTTTGCTTGGGATACGAATGAAAGCACGTGACATTTTTTTTTGTGTTTTTTTTTTCAATTTTCTTTTATTTTTTACTCATAATTTAGTCGATCGAAGGAATTGGTTTTAATTTGAATATAAAAAAGAATCACTGTTAGTGTGATCGTCGTTCGTACTCAACGGAAATCATATATAATTTCAATTAAAATCGATTCTTCGCTATTATTTATAAATAGTGTGTTTATATTAATCCATCGCAATATTTTCAATAGTAATGTTTGTTCCTTTCTTCGTAGTACCATTCGTTACAATATTTACATAATCATACGTACAACTTAGGACATTAAGGATTTAATCTCCAGTTTGTTTTCTTTCACTCCACTTCTCAAACGTAAAATACAATAAAAATATTTCGTTCACTATCCTTCAATTATAATTCCGATCAACTTGTCATTTTTTATTTTGCAAATTGCACTAATCGTCTGCTCCATTGCAAAGAGCGAACGTGAACTCATTAATTACCTAAATTTTTTCAACTTTTCGACAAATTTTATTCGTCCATTTTGAAATTCATCATCATGCTACCAAATCGTTTTCAAGTTTTTTTTACCAATTTGCAGTCTTATTTTTCGACAATAATGAAAATGCATTCGTGAACCTTGATCTTGCTCCATATATCAAAATCGATATTAACAATATTGCAGAGATCAACAGGGTGAACATCATGAGTTTTAATTGTTAACTATCTAGTCACAAATATTTACGCGATTAAGACTTTTCTACATAATATGGATCATACAAAAACATTTTATTTTCGGCGTGTAAGTGTGTGTGTCTCGGTGAACGCGTGCTCCAATGAATTTTCAAACAGGATGAAAAATGAAAAAAATTTGCAGTAAAAAGAAAAAGCAGAAAACGTTCAATGAAAAAAAAAAAAACAAAAACGAGAGTGTTGGGAAAATGATCGATACGAGGGTGTCTTTACGATTCTTGAGCCTTTATGAGAATTTCAGGAATATTTCTTTTTTACGACAGCATAGGTACGTGGAGACATTGTTTTCTGCTTCATTCTCAAAATGCTTAAGAATAACAGTTCCGAGTTTTCATACATGTATATTGTTATCAAAAAATGGCATTAACGAGATCTACGTTGGGGATGATAGTTGCAAACCGATCATGCCGAATCACATGCTTTTAGAAAAAATGAAAAAAAAAAAACAAGGTGATTACAACGCACATCGAGGTCCACGTATATTCCAAGTTAATCCTATAGTCTCGCTCCGGCCTCATCGAGCATCAAACGTACGAGGTAACATACGAGATTACATTAATTACTGGGTTTTAGGAAGGTGAGAGGGTGTCAATCGATATACACATGCATTCAATTATTTCTCAGTATCGCAAGTGAACGTCACAGTGTAAATGTTCGTATATAAAGCACCTTGATTACAAAACTTGTTTTATGCGTTTAAAAATATGCAAAACCTAGCAGGCCTAATTTTATGAATCGTTACCGATCGTTATGATCGCGCTACCAAAGTCTAACAATCATCATTGCTCATTATTAATCAATTGGTATATTTTTTCCACATTTTCTTCTTTTACTTCATTAATTTAGTTTTCGGAGAACGCGGATATTTACCCACGATCGGTAATGTCGATTCAAACGATCTTCGCAATAAGCTGGCTTACGATTTACGTATCACATCCTTTAACATGTGCGGCAGTTATTTTCTTACAGGCTAAAGTTTCTAAGATTTTGTTTATTCCTGTCTCTATATCCTGCGGCCAGAGAATCTCATTCCCCATGCCGGATTTTCAATTCTTATCAGCAAACGTAATTTTTTTTTTATTGGTTGCTTTTTTAAATATACTATGTATATATATTTATAAACCTGTATCATTCACAACGAAGGTATCAGCGGTGAGTCAGATACTGAGATTTGAAAAATCGCCTTCCATATTCATCGGTACAAAGTGATTTTTATGTTGGAAAAACTTGTGCGTGATCGATGACTAATGAATTTTTGTTTTTTGTATGAAACTGGATGACTGGAGAAATGATGGTTGGGTCCTCTTGTTGGTTGAGCGATCTGCGAGCGATCGCTAAGCATGTTAACAATTTTCAAAAGTCTCGTAATGTTCGTTATCAAAGTTAATAAAGCTACAAATGTTAGTTTGTAAAGTGACATCTCAAAGTTTCATTATCAAGTGTATAAAATTATTTATACTTCGTAGACGATTTGGTGTGACTAAGAAATGCTTAACCATCAATTGGTGTAATTCGCGAACGGCAGAGTCTTTGTTATTCGTTAAAATGGAAAAAATATTGGAAAGCTTGTAAAAATGCACTATTAAGATTTTTCGTTGATTATTTGCGCGACTGGAGCTCGTTGCAGCGGTTAGTGTTTTTGATTTTTCATTACGAGTAACACCAGTTTTTCATCTTTCAAGACTCAATACTCGCTCGACCCAGTTTCATCCCCGCTGACGCTTCTTTAATTTACGGCAATATATATTTCGTACGATCGACAAACACAGACATGGACAGTGATACCGTAAGGTGCGGCTTGACTCGAACGCACCAAAGTCTCAATACCATAAACACCCTCAATGTTACAAAAGGAGCCATAAACGTCGAAAAGGAAGTGTGACAAGAGTGTGAACGAATCATCATCATTCTGAATGACCAACGACTGCAAACTGACCAGGCAAGCAGCTCGTTTCCACTGTCCCATCATTTTTCTAGTATACATCATTGAAACTCATGGACCAACCTAACAGAATTCCGTATGTACCGGAGAAAATCAAATGACACGTCCCAACGAAAAGTCTGATCGAAAAGATTGTGAAAAAATAGGTCCTCTTTAATGTCTGAAATTGAAATTAGCTAAAAAACGTCTGAAATGTTGATAAGATTCGAGTTTTGTAGAAATAAAACTGCCACTGAGGAACTCGGAATAAAATAACACTCCGGATGCATGTATTGAAGATGATAAACGACTGAATCTTCATACTCCTCCCATTGACACTTGTGCGCTATTTCCACCAGCCACAGAAGCAGCAGTACCATCGTCTTTCCGTAGGAGGCTGTATTATCTGCTATTGTCAGTGCATCGCCCGGGTGGTCAAGTGCGTAGTCTCAGCTCTTTTTGGTGGTGGCGGTGGAGGTCTTCGTTTGCTGGCAATGGCATTAGCAATGTTCATACTGCAGTTTTCATCGGCGAATCTAACGGAGTTTTGTCTGGTTGGACTGGTGGCGTATTCGACAGGAGCATTGGGATCGGTGGCGTAGACATTTTCGTAGAGATTGTCAGATCCGTAATGTTCTTGAACCCAATTTGAAACATTGGTTTCCCGATAGTCGGCAATGGCTGGTGGTGGGTCCCGGAAGCCGAGAACTTCGTGAGGCGTCGTGGTCGAGTCGAGCTTGCATTTCTGTGCAACTTGCCATTTCTTTCGCATGACCCGTTGCAAGTCCTTGAGGAAATCACCTGGTGGAGCTTGTTCGGAAGCTGCTAATTTTTTGGGCGAGGTTAGCCTCGTGCTGTCCGATCGTCTCGGTGGCATGGGCTTCCTTTGGGGCAAGGCAGGACTTCCAGGTTCTTGTTGGGGCGGCAGGTTGAACGATATTTTTTTGCCTGTACCGGTTTTCGCTTTAGGTGATGTTGGTGGTTCTTGAATAGTGACTCTTCGCTGCGGCTGTGGACTCGCCGTTGCCTTTAATTCAGCGAGATAGGGAGGTGCAGCATAGTGGCCTGAGTTTTGTTTCAAGGCGCTTCTTCTGACGGTGTCCATATTAGGATTGGCGCGTATCGATTGGCCACCGTAGATCGGTTCGTTCTTGGAATTTTGTCGGACTAGTTGAGAATTTGTATTTTGTTGTGACTGCTGAGTTTGCATCTGTTGATGCTGTTGGGCACCGTATGCTGGTGGCGGCACGAATGGCGGTGGTGACACAAAGTTGGGTGAACTTGGTGCGTACGTTGGTGTGCTGGCGTTGGATCCTGGATAAGAGTTGTGGGGTGACGTGGAGTTTCTCATGTTGTTCGTGTAGATTTGATTATTTTGTTGGGAAACATTTGCACTTTGAGATCCGTTGGTGGTGTTGGAGCACGCGTAGATCTGATTGTTGGTGTTTATTTTGACGGGTGTATGAGTGGGGGTGGATTCTGGTGACATTGAATTCGTGGGAGTCGATTGTTTGGGTCTTGCCCGCCTGATGGTGCCGGTCTCGCCGACCAATGGACTGGGCGGTGGTGGTAATGAGGCTAAACTGAGACACGAACCACTGAGATCAGTCGTGTTGCACATGGAGAGTTCGCCAGGTGCAGGTGGTGGTGGAAGGGAATCGAGAGACAGATTGGATCTGAACATCTCTGGCGGAGGTGGTGGCAAAGGTTCGCCATCGGACTCGGTCTCTTCGACAACGCGAGGGGGTGATGGCGGCGGTGGCAATGAGGTAATAGAGTCCATCATACACGATTGTACAGGGCTAGTTGGTGTTTTGGCCTCTTGACTTTCCGTCCTGCTGTAGCCCATGGGGCTGACTCTTTCCCTGACCGGAGTTCCCGGAGGTACAGGACTTACAGGTGTGGCGTTTCCAGATCTGTGGTGTCTCTTCAACGTACCGGAGCTGTCGGAGTCGGTGCCACTTCTTCGGCGACTATGTCGCCTTGTGAGTGTACCGGAGCCCGAGCTCGTTGGACTTGGACAAGAATCAGGCTCGTCTCGTACCGTTTCACCAACTTCTTTCAGCTGCCTCGTTATCGACGTCAACGGAAGCTTCGGATTCATCGATGGCTTGCGCTTTATCGTTCCGGTTGGAAATTCACCACATTCAAAGGCAACTTCGCAGCTGCTAGGTGCACCGTCTGACAAACAACCGCTGGAGCTTGAACTACTAGCTCTGCTGAGTCTGCCATCATTGTTGTAGCTCTGCCGCTGCTCGGCACTGTTGTAACTCTGTCGTTGGCTCTCGTACCGTCCACCATTGACCTCCGTCGTACCATTGTGTCTATTGATCTCTGCGTATTGTCTCGCGTTCTCGCTAGTCGTATTGTACTGCGATTGTGAGGTTGGTGGCACAGCTATGGAGCTCACCGAGCATGATCTTGCGTGCGCCAATAAATCGAGATCCTCCTGGGCCAGCTCGTCCACCAAGGTACGATAATTCTCCATCAATTGCCTACCATACTTTGCTACCCTGATTCCAGCCATCCATCTGTCCAGCGCGTTGTTGTCCTCTGCGCATAAGAATTTTATATACTTGGTCGACTTTGGCTGCTGAAGCCGCGGATGCTTCACCGCGAAACAACAGTCTGTTGGTGCTTTGTATTTTTTCTTCCAACCAACACCGTGGTAAACTTGGTTGACGTCGAACGTTGCTAGGCACACGAGATCACGAGCTGTTCGTGCCTTCTCTTTCGGCCAGTAATAGAGTCCTGAGGCACGCAGGATAAAGTGATACTTCTTCCAGCCCTTTTTGCCGTCTGACTTTAGGTACAGGGGTCCTTCGACCTGTGAAATAATACGAAGGAATTTTAATGTATTTGTGTCCAGAAATGGGAGACCCTTAAATTTTGTCAGAATTCAACTACGTGTCACGTCAAGTTAATCATTGGAACTGTTGGACACAGAACGTTGGCCTCATTTTTTGCCAACCTGCGTCTAGTGCTTCAATTTTTTTGTATTGCTTCACTACTGCTGTGCCAGCTCATTAGGATAAAAGTTTCTTTTTGGCACCAGGCCCAACGAACGGCTATACTTGAGTCCTCTAGCATGAGGAACAGAAATGTTTCCATGCGGTAACGGATCTTTATCAGGGATTTGGCGATTACATACCTCAGGCACACCGACGTTACTGCTCGCGAAGAATTCTTCAAGGAGTATGTTTCTCGAGTGGTCGTCGTACTCGGTGTTACTCCTGTCTGTCGATCCAAGCAGGTATTTCTCCGGCGTAAGGAAGAGTTGGGTCTTGTCCGGTCTCTCAACGAACAGCAATTTGTTCTTCGAGTCCCTAGTCCACAAAAGAAGATTCTCCACCAAGAGCTCGTGGTCCTCGTACACCCTTTCTGAAATTCGGTAATAAGAAAAATAATGATATAAAATTGAATTTCAGATGTGCTGGAAACTTTAGATTTTCAGTGACAACCGAATAATGTTGAATTATTGATTTTGTACTTGATTTTTGCAGATAGCCCAGACTCTTTTTTTTCCATCCACATAATTCTGTACTCGCCAAATTAAAAAATCAATGAAACATTCAAATGCTGCAAATACTTGCCCATAAATAGATCAGGTAGATGTTCGACCACGGCCCATTTAGGATCCATCGCCACGTGATTTTTGTCAGCCAACAGCCGACAAACGTGGGCAACGCTCATACCTTCGTCGACAAGGAGACTCTTACCACTGCCATCGAGTGTGAAAGCTTTGATGAAGAGTTTCTGGACACTAGCTTCGCGCATCTTCTCCAAAGCCAAACGAATCTTCTCAGCTTTTGCTCTACCGGCAGCATCTGCATGGGGCAAGTCAAAATTTTGTGAAAAATGATTTTTTTGTTGTTGATTGTTTGATTATCAGGTTGGGATGCTTTTTTGACGTTTCAGATCTGAAACTCACCCATGAGCTGGTGTGATTGCTGCTGAGGGACCGGGTGCATGGCGGTCTGTGGTGGTTTGTGTCCTGAGCCACTGCTACTCGCTGAACTCTCACTGGACAACATTGACACCGTGTCCGAAAAGGCACTGTCGTTGTCCGGACTGTCGGTTCGCATCCCTAAAAAATGAAGCAACGCCCAGACATTAATCAAGCTTGTTAAATTACCAATTTCAACAACTTTGTGTGCTCCTGCTATTTCGCTTTTCTCACCTCCATCGTTTTTGCCAATGTCTGTGCTATCGCCAGTATTAATTCTGGCACTGTTGGGTCTTCCCGTTCTTTGTGAATCCGTTGCTTGTCCAGTCGAGGCAATATCTCCGTCGCAACGTCTTTCGAGGGCACACAATTCGCCGAGTATCGCATCAAGATCGACATCTTGTGAGTCTGCGTCAAGATAAACAAACAAAAACATAATTAAAAATTTAAACAACAAAAATGGGTAAAAAAATTTAAAAAATTCGGCTTCGACCTAATCGAGTTCCTCATACAATTCTCCTGGCCTCGTCGAATTAAAAAAAAGTGTTAATTCTTATGAGTAATTAAGAGACGTAAAAAAATTCATTAATATTCGTTGATTCGGAATCTTCCTTGCGCAGTGACTGCAGGAATTATGAACGTTTTTTTTTTTTTGTATTCCAAGTTTCTATATGTGTCTCTGTTTTCTTCGAGAGTAAAACCAGTTTCACGCTAATTGCCGAGACATTTCTACCGCATTGGTTGGATGCGAAGAGGGGATTGGTTTGCTTCTAGAGCTCGATGCTGCGGGAGATTGTCGAGTTTTCGGTTGAGCACATCGGGAGAGAGAACCAACTGCGCGAGGCTGGCTCGGCGTTTCGCGATGTCCAGCAGCAGCAGCAGCAGCAGCAGCTCACCGGACACAGAGAGCGGATAACGACCCACTCAACGGAGTATATATCCAGCTAGCCGGTGGTAACCGACCTCGCACAACTCTCCTTCTCGATGTGGCTTTTCTCGTGCAACCCGTACGCTTGGACCGAGTCGTTCCGTCAGCGGGAGAGTCTGTGCACGCTCCATAACCAGCCACACACACACACACACACACAAATATATACGAACGCAAGCAGCTGAGTGAATCTTCGAGATATCTCTAGAGGAGTACAACAACGAAAAGAGCAACGAGAGTGTACCGAGCTTGGAATTTCCAACCAGAAACGCGAGGCTCTTAAAATCATTTCTATGGTTCGCTTAACATTTGTCGCGTCTTAATGACTCGAAACTTTGGGCATTACGTATGCGCCTCGATATCATTTTGTTTTTATTATTTATTTTTCATGTTTATATCAATATTCATATTTTTATATTATATTTTATAAAATATTTTATTATATAATAACGTAATATTAAATAAAATAATATTATAATGAAAATTATAATAATATAATATTATAATAATATTATATTCAAAATATATAATATTTAAAAAAAACGATTTCTTCTAATAATTATTATTATTCACTTATTTGCATTATTTATATTTATATATTATTTCATATAATTATATAAAATGGTATATATTTATATATTATTTAATTTGAATTATAAAATTTATAATTTTTTAAAAATTTCATTATAATTATAATATTTATAACATATTTATAATAAAATGATAAAATATTATATTATATTATTATGTAATATAATATTTTATAATTTAAATAAATAAATAATTATAATTATTAGAAGAGATCGTTTTTTTTATATTATATATTTTTTATATTCATTATCTATATTTATATTTTTATATTGTATTATATAATAATATAATATATTATATTTTATAATAATAATATTAATTTATATTAATATTATATATTATAATTTCATATAAAATTATAATATAATATAATAAAATAATTGCGAGCGAGATAAATAAAATTAGACCGCGGAGACACAATCTTTGGGAAATCGAAAGACTCGCTAGCGAGCGCTATTTTGTTCATGTTAATTGAACGTAATGATGTTAAGAGTCATCACACGTTAATTAGAGAAAACTTGGTACAAGGAGGAATGAAGTTTGCATTAAAATTAAATGGTTTGGGCCGGGGTGGGTCCGTTATCACAATGAAATCGAAAGGCAAGTTTACCACAATGTTTTCCTTCCAGAGCTTATTATTCGTGGATCGATACTCATGTCGTGTTCTGTCTTATCATCGAGCTTCCACTTTGCATCTCATTAAACCACCCTCTGCGATTTAATTCGCAGTTTAGACGAAACTACTCGCTCCCTTCGAGCCTCCTTTCCGCTGACTCTTCAAAAAGACCGGAGCGAATATTAAAATATATTTTCAGAAAAAATTTTACCTCCGATGGGACGCACGAACCTTGCCGTCACGTGCACATTTCTTTACATCCTTTTCCAAGCCTCTTTCGTGCCCGACGCAATATTATCACTAACGGAACCAACGCTCATGCAGCTTACACGAAATTCACACTGAATATCACCCTCGACCATCTCCCATTAAGCTAATCAACGAAATTAACTTCACTCCCTTCGCAAATCCCCATTTTACCGAAAATTAAAAATTTTTTGATCGAACGTCAAAATCTCGAATTGTCTGAGCAACCCTACAACGATAACCTTTTTTTTTTTACCTTTTCCGGTAAATCGACGATACAAATGAATGCAATTTTGAAAAATTCATATCTCCGGTAAAAATCGATGAAAAGAGTTCTACCTGGTCTCATTCTTTTCGTTTTTTAACGCAGAATCACGTGAGCCTGGACAAATTTCGTTAAAAGTAAAAAAAATAGTGAAAAATTGGAAAAAACCATAAGGGTTGACGTTCCAGGGCCAAGAATCGATCATTCGAATAAAAAGTTGCACGTACGCCTTTGGCAAAGTCTCGTACGGTCCATTTCTCAATTCAGTCATTAAAAGAGAAGGTCTGCAAAAAGTTAGAGCTTGTCGTAATGAATGATTAATTGAGGAAAAAACTAGAAAAGAAAAAAATAAAGAGAGATGGGTGAAGCAAAAGTTTAGACTCGTTCGTTCTGTTCGTGAAATTTAGTCCGTTGTGCAATGAATTAGAGAGTGAGTACTACGAGGATATGGGAATTTATCTTGCTGGCTGTGTTTCCTCGACAGGCAACACGAGAGGATTCGTGAAATGAGCTGAAACGTAGAGGCGTTAAATTCTTACGAGTCAGACAAGCTCAGTTTCTCGAGTATTAAAGTTCGTACTTTGTTGCTTGGGATTGCATTAACGTTGTACAGATTCGGTTGAAAAAAACAAAAAACATATTCACGCCAAATGGTTGTTTTCACTCGAGTTTTAAGGAAACGCGCGCGAGTCGCATAATATTCTGCAAATTGCACTGCGGAGGGTGTGTTTTCCAGCTAAATCCGAACAAACTCGAGATATTTACATAAATGTATGCATTTACCGAGCGCGTAAACGTTTACGCTTCGTGCGCGTTATACGTGTTCATATTTCATGGATTATTCCGTGGGCAGCAACTATAATAACATTTTGTAGAAAATTCTTTGCAGAATAATTTGAATCAATCATTTTTCTGACACTCGCCCGAGAAGATGGTCTTGTGGGTGGTGCCTGGCGAATCTTTGTCAAGAATTGACGAGATTCGTACGAAATAAATATTTCATCCAGTTCGCAACTTGGAAAAGCGATTTCTCGAAATATCAACATTTTTTTTCTTAATTTTCTATTTTTTTTTCTTTTTTCAAAATAAATAATCGATTTTTTTTTTTTTTGCAGTTTTTATGCAAATTCGTTCGATTTTTTGAAAAATTACATTCGATCCTGGCAAAAAGCTCAAGCGTTCGACACTCGGAATCAATTATGGATGCGGAGCAAAGAAAAAAACGTAATGAAGCGAGAGTCTCGGTGAGCGAGAGCTCGATGACGATTCGCTGCTGGAATGTGAGATAACTCGAGAGAATTGTCAGCGGTGACGCGCGTGTATGTGTGTCGGGGTGACTTGTCACAGGCGCGTCAATTATTGTCGCGTTTCCTCCAGTGAAATTGGTGTTACACATTACGCGAGTGACGAGCTCGGCTTGAGATCAAGACCAGAGAGAGAGAGGAAAAGTCCGATAACTTGTCAAATTGGTATATTTTTCGAATTGCCATTTCATATAATTGGAACCTCATCCTCCCAATTAATATTCCGCCACTAAATTCCCCTTAATTTACAAAATTGAAGAAAAATTGTTTCCAGCCCCACGAGGCTCGGATTCCGCTACCAAAAAATCATTACAATTCTCCTTTTCCATAAAATTCTCTTTATTTTATTTAATTCAAACATTTCCACGTTTTTTTTACAAAAATTCAAACACTCTGCAGACCTCGAGAACTTTGCAAGGATATTGAGAGCAAAATTCTAAAATGGCAACGATTCTAAAATTGTTCATTTCAACCAAAATATAAAAATTAATAAAATTAATTTAAAAAAATTAAAAAATAAGTAAAAATTAAACTAAAAATTAAAAATTAAAATAAAAAGAATAATCAAAGCAATCAAAATCAAAGCAAAGCAAAAAAAATAAAAGCAAAGCCCATTGTCTAAAAAAAAAAAAAACTAGGAAATAAGAAAAAAAGCGGTAATTGCGTTGATTGTAATTCTTAGCAAGGATAAAAATGGTCTCGTGGCACGAGACACGACAGTTACAAAGGATATTCCCGTTATTGTAATGACAGAATTGCGTGGAGGCAAAAGTAGTATCTTTTTCAATGAAATCGTGTTGTCGATAAAATAAATATTGATGTGTATATATGCACGTGCCAGAGAATAATGAAGGTAAAGAAAAGTGGAAGGAAAGATGTGAACAAGAAAGGCAACGACGTTCGCTGCGGTGATGCCCGCGTCGTTTTGGTATTCCGTGCGGCGTTTATCGAAGTTGTCTTCGAATGTGGCGGGCTACAGGAGCCCTCGTGTGAGTCACATCGTAGAAACTGCCGAGGCGTTACACGAGTTCGAAAAGAAAAGAAGAAAAATAAAAAAAAAAAATTGAAANAAAAAAAAAAAAAAAATCGTCCCCTTTCTAACGTGGAAACGACAAAGAGTCGATGCCACAGCGACGCGTGCGGCACGAAGAATCAGTAGAATAAGAAAGGAACGAAGCAGACTGGCTCTTTGCGCGTGTCGCATTGGCCGTACGAGCTCCTTTCGGTCTCTCCAGTCGGGGCAGATAAAATATATTACATTGACGAGACACAATGAGCTCTTATAAAGCAACACACGAGCTTCCGTCACGTGGAATACTATTTATCTACTCCGTGTATTAAGTTTCGTTATGAAATCGTAGTGCATGCACCTCGAACTTGATGCGCGTGCTTGAAAGGCCCCGAGGACCGTGCCAAGAGGAGCCAGGTCATCGACGTTGATTCGAACCAAAATAACGAGGCATTAAAAAAAAAAAAAAAAAATTCTGAACAATTTTCGTTCGTTAGATTTGTATTTTCTAGAATATTCTTTGAAAATCCATTCAGATCGTGAGCGTGTTATTTTGAGACTGTTGCATTCGTGCTGGCTCATTGGAACGTCTCGTTAAAAAAAAAATATTGTTGGAGGGACGACGAGGATGGACAGTTTTTCATTTTCCAATCACGATTTACGATCCTGAGGCCCGAGATTTTTTCTCCTCAAGATTTATTAGAGTTTTTTTTTTACTGTAAAATTTCTCTGCAACGAGATCCACGAGAAGTGTGACCGAGTCTTTGTTAAGAAACTTATTTCTCTGCAATTTATTGATCAACGTGACAACTGCCTCGCGCGATTGTTGACACAAAGTTCATGGCGAGAAGAAAAATGATGAATTTTCTAATGTACCTCTGCGAGAGTAATAGCCGAGAATACTTTCGTTGCTGCTGAAGTAGCCGAGCATATTTTTCTCCTGGAGTTGTCGTTACGCTTCGCGAATTCCAGATTTATGCGCTGTAAATATCGATGTTTTTTTTTTATGAAAGAACTGTGTCCGGCGTGACACCTGCGTCAACGTCGTCGAGAATATTGCTTTTTTATCTCGCAGCGTTTGAAAAACCGTAGAATTTGTTCCAAGAACTCGTGGCTAATGTTTTTCTCTTTTTATTTCATTGAAACAGCGCGAAACGATTTAACAATATCCGGACGAGGATATTCTCGTTTTTTACGGTTGCACTGCGAGTTTTCCGGTTCGTGCACTCCACGAGATGACACTATCGACGGCCCTGAATGTCATCGTCCCAGATTTTTCTTTCAAACTATTTCCGGGACCAAGAAAAACTGACGAATCGCTAAATAAACTGGACAAACTTTTCGAAAACTTGTCGCGAGTCACTCACAATATTCGAGGAGATAATTAACAACTCTGGGAACAATTTTCACGAGTCACAACTTCACAGAACTCTCGGAATCATCAAAATGCTGAAGGAATTGATGAAATAATGAAATTCGATGGAAACGCCAAGTTGGAGGTGAACGAACAGGTAAAAGACAGAAAAGCAAGCGATGCTCACGGCGCGTGCGACCGAGCTTGACTAAAGGCCTTAAAGGTAAGCGCAGCATATAGTACAGTCGTTTCTCGGGTTTCTCTCCTCGCTCTCCACTCTCAAGCTCTTCTCTCCCTTGCTCCTTGCGCGCGATTCCAATGCTCTCTGTACACGAGCCTCGTATACTCGCGATTCAACAGAAACGTGTGGTAGTGAAACATAAAGCCTTCTCCACACGATAACGATCGTACAAATGAGAGACAAAAATGTATCGAGCAGCTAAGGACGTTGAATGGCGACGATGAAATGTAAATTTTTCTTTTCAGTATTTCTTAAACCGAGAAAATCGTTTGCGAGCTCAAATTCATTTTAAAAAATTGTTGCAAATTGTTGCGAATCACGCTCTCATGAAAAAGTACTGATAATTGTGATTTTTATAAATGAATATTTGATTTTATGAATGTTTATGCTATTTTATTTGAATTTTTCAATTTCCATTCTGTTTTATTTGATTTATTGAATTTTTATTTCTATTTTAATTGAATTTATAAATTTTTATTCTTTTTTATTTAATTTTTTCAATTTCTATTCTATTTTATTTGAATTTATACATTTTCATTCCATTTTTTTTGAATTTATAAATGTTTATTCCATTTTATTCGATTTTTGAAAATTTTATTCAATTTTTCAGTTTTTTTAGTTCGATTTTTTAAATTTCTATTTCATTTTATTTGTTTTATCAAATTTCCATTACATTTTCTTTACTTTATTAAATTTCCATTCCATTTTATTTGAATTTATGAATTTTTATTCAATTTTATTCGATTTTTAAAAATTTCATTCATGTTTCAGTTTTTTTAGTTCGATTTTTTCAATTTCTCTTCCATTTTATTTCATTTATCAAATTTCCATTCCATTTCATTTGCTTTATTAAATTTTTATTCAATTTTATTCGATTTTTGAAAATTTTGTTTCATTTTTTAAAGTTAATCTTCGTAATAAAATATTTATAAATAAATATCTCGACTTCCACATAGCAAAACGTCTTAAAATTGCGCTAGACATTGGATGTCACTGTTCGTGTGGCCTCCTCAAAAAAAAATCGATAAAAAACTAAAATTCCAAGTTTTTCTTAATTTTTTTAATTTTTGCTTTCGATTCCTCGAAAATTTATTTATCCACGACGTGAAAAATGAGAGTAAGGAATCTAAAACGGCGTGACGTTGTGAAGAAAGTTTAAAGTCGTGCGCGAGTGCTGCTCGAGCGGTATGCCCACGAAGTATTCGCGGTTTGCATGCGCCAAACATTACTGTACATGCAGCAGTCGCAAGGAGACGAAGAAGCACGGCGTATCAGCCAGACGTATAGCTTATTCGCGAGCAGAGACAAAAAGGCCAACTATGCCTCGACTGAATGCGGTGAATGAGGACGATATACGTCGTTCCCATTGGCACTGTTGATCGACATGGAATTAATGCGAATGCTTCTAGGATTACAGGCGAATGCTGAGTCGCGATGGTTGCGTGCATGCGATAAACTTTCTGTGACCATCGCGCTGGCTCGTCTCCGTCCAACTCTGAAAATTACTCTCTGCAGCGTTTTAATTAATTATTTAACTGATTAACCCTCAATGGTCACTGGGGGTCCATTTTGCCCCATTTGCCTCCGATCGACGATACTCAATAGAAATTTCGAGAAAATGGAACTTGCGACTTGTTTTTTTTTAACGTTTTTCGTTTATTCAGCAATTTCAATAAAAAAATCGTCCAAAAAAAAATAAAAAATAGTTGACGAACGATAAAAATGGAAAAACTTGTCAGCGTCGAGCTTTTCCGGATTTTTATTAACGTGCTAAAGTTTTCGAGTCTCCACTCAGAATTTAGTCCATAAAATCCTCGAACTGGGATAACGAGCTTCTTGTGGATTTGGGGAACAAACCGCAGACATAAAACTTGGGCAATAATGCACGGTTCAGTAAATCTCGTAATGGGGTGTTTAAGCTCGCGACGATTTTTCATGTTTATCATGATTTTACACATTTATTTATTGGCAGTGTGTTAATTCTCCGAAATATTCTCAGAGATCTCGTCGATAACGACGTTGATATTCGAGACTCGACCATTTCTTTCCTTTCGTATCCTATTTCTCGTCCATTTTCCACGAAAATACTTCGAGAACATTAAAGACGAAAAATTTCCCCCTCGAGCATTAACTTTGCCAGCATTTCCGAACAACGACGTCGAGAAACGAAATATAAAGCACAATTGGCCATTACACAGATTTTCCCCTTCACGAACCAAAGATTTTCGATGAAAGAGAAAAAATGGTCGGACGAAAAAAAAGATTCTTAATCATTCGACAAGTTCACGCCAATCAATCGTTCGCGTTTTTTTTTTGTTTTATTTCGCATCGAATTCGAAAAATTGAAAATCTAACGTCCCGAGAATTTTTTTTTTTTTTTTTATATTCTTCAAGAGAAACGACGAGAATTAAGGTCATCGTGGTCTTTGCCCAGAACGACGAGGGTGGCTTTTCGTCCAGTGAAAAGATTCGGAGCACTTGTCAATGCGAGGGAGACAATCTGAGCTTAATGTCGCGAGAGGATCGTCTTGGTCGAGATGGGGAGCACAATTATGGTCCATGGAAGAAAGAGCAGCGAAGAAATCTCTCATTGGCCAGTTGGATCTGCAACTGATGTTTTTTTTTTCTCGAAGAGAAAATATACTCGAAAAACTGACGTTGACGAGAGCGACGTGCCACAAAGCTGCTTGGCAGGGAAAGATTTTCTTGCAGCAAATATTTGTTCGTACGAAATTTTGATTTTTGATTTTTTTAAATTTTTTATTGAGGAATTTTTTTCAAAAATAAAAATAAAAAATCTTGCGACGTTGCCCGGAGACCCTTAAGGTCTCGTGTTAATTTCCTGGCTCCACGAATTCGTGACAAACTCGATAAAAAAAAAAGAAACAAAGTAATTGGAAAAACTCGTGGAGGCGACTGTTGGGACGTGGCGCACGTGAACGAGCGAATGCGAACAACAATAACGGTTGCGGTTGGTGAACACGGAATGACCGACAACGATCGTTATCCGCAGTTCACCACAAGTTCAAGGTCTTGATATAAAATTTCTTTTCGCACGAAAATTCAAAGTAATTTATGCAGCAGCGGTAATTCTATAAAAATTAATTAATCACTTCCTGTCCCTTTCCAATTAATCAGATTTGAGCGACGATTAATTTTTTTTTTTTCGAAAAAGTGAGAAAAAAAAATTAAAAAATGAAAAAAAAATCGAACGACGGAACTGACGATGACGCGGTTGAAATCCATTCATTTTTAACGACCGTCACAGTGCGTAGAAATTCGCAGGAAACAGTTTCAATTTTTTTCGTTCATTGTTTTTGATTTATCAATTTTTTTTCGCCCCTCTCGTGACTGCCCATCGGTGTCCGACTCGTAAGACACGATCTTCGATCTGTAGAGACTTATTTAGGAAAGTTGAAAAGCGTTTTGATTTTCTTTACTCAATAAATTAGAATTTTTTTCTTGCTCGAAAATAATCGGAGCTCCTAATTCTCTTCTCTTCGGTGCATTGACCTCTCGCACTTGCAGTACCGCACCAAAGTTTCCAAATATATTGTACCGAGACTTTTGCCACACACGAGTATATCCATCGTTACTGCTGACTCGTCGCGGGCAATGTTCCAGCAAAAATTGGTGTCGTTCCCAAGAAAATATATATACATACAAAACCACTCGACGGGACTTTCGAGCAGAATCCTCAAAATTCCGTAACACTCGAAAAAGGAATTTAACGGCGTCGACAGAAAAAAAAATAAAAATTCTTCCGGAGTGGATCATTTTTTTTTCTCCAAACAGAGAGTAAAGAAAAAAATATTGATCAGAGTCAAATAATGAATCCTGATTGAGCCATTAACTGCCATTAATTTCCTGAGAGCATCATGGAATCGTGCCGAACGATTTCGAGTGTAAAAGTAACGTTTGCAACGATACGACTGCCCTCTCAATACCCGAGAAGAATTTATATGTATAAATTCGTTTTCAAACGTCACTCAATATTATTTATTTCCTACGAGAAAAAAAAAAAAAAAAAAAAA